>JAAEAF010007295.1:0-30964 GCA_011037195.1 Triatoma infestans
GACCTGGCACCCAGACTAGAAGCACATCCTTCAGAGAAGAAAACTCTTCCAGTCTTTTAGAACATTTTAACACTAACCTGGAAGTGAAGACACACGAACTCAGCGCCTTCAGCGCAGCTTGGCTGTCGGAGCAGTTACAAACACCTTTTAAGTAAGTGTTCGTACCCTCTCATTCAACATACAACAAAGAATAGCATAAACCTCAGTCTAAAAGACTGTGGTCCATTACCAAGAGATACTGCCAAATGATTTCCGGTCTCAAAGTAGACCGCATCTCCAGACCTACCATCCATTCTGGAACCGTCCGTGTAACACCGGAAGTAACTATCAGGTATCACACCAGACGGACCCAATCTTCCCTAGAAGGTAACCTGACGCTGCTCGAAAACAAAAGTCTTCAACATGCTATCAGAAGGAAAAACCTGTAACAGGAACGTTCAAAAGTTTGTGAGTATGTTAAATTTTCGAATACTTCTTTTTGAAATTCCCTAAATAAGAATAAAATGTGTTTAGAAAAAGCACTGTTTGTGCGAATACGTAGACAAGATTACAAAAGAGAAAAATCTCAGGAAGTTTAAACTTGATTTTCTATTTAAGTACTCTTCTATCGCTTTTGACGAAAACTCGCAACAATTGCTTTAAAACATCGCAATATCATAATGAAACCATTTCCAGTAAATTTACTAAACAAAAACTGCACTCATAGTTCTTTTATCAGCCGCATCAAGGTACTGAGCCTCCAGCGCACATAAATACGCATTACATCCTCTGACACGTCCACAATAAGATATTAGCGAATGGGATTCAACTAAGCAAGGCAGCCAATCTCTCAACCTAGAAGCCTGGCTCTAGCGGTAAGGAGAAAATAAATAAAAGCCGACCATCTGAGGGGGCTTAACAATCAGACACTTGATAAATATTAAAGTGTAAACATCAAGGCGCTGCTACATCGACTTTAACCTTGAAAGATTTGGAATTGGCCCCCCACTACTCCACCACCGTTAGAACAAGCCAGAGTTCAAACTAGCCATATCATATCAACCAATGTTACACAATTCCTACATTAATCATGCTACCAACAATCATCATAACTTCTTGCTCGGTCACTCTATTCTCTACATAATTCTCTTCTCCTTTCTAACTATATCGTTCATATATATAAAAACTGTGAGTAACAGTGTCAGTACGTGTGTTCTCATTTCACTTTTTACCAGCATTCCCCCCACCCTGCTACCATTACACATCTATCACACATATAGCCCAATCACTTGTATTTATAAAGAAATAGATGTTCCAAACAAGAATGTTCTATTCAAGCCAAGGCTAGCTAACCGAACCGACTATTAGAACAATCAGGAGTTAATTACTAATTACATAGCTGCACCGTTCATCAAGCTACACACTCAGCCTACACTACTAAAACTGTCGCTCTTCACCCCGCGCCACTCTGTGCTATATCTGTCTATATACTCCAAGGTTTTGTAAAATAGAATTTTGTGTCTACAAGTGCCAGAATTGTCTGTGATTTTTCTATTAACTTGATAATAAATAATCTAATTTTATTATCTCACATTGTAACAAGAACCAAGAGTATTCTGTTTTTGTTTTGTTATTTTTCTTTCTATATTGTAAAGCAGGTTAAAGTTTATTTATTAATTGTTTGTAAGCCATTATGTACACACATACCAACTCATTTTGCCATGATGTAATTTAGTGCGAATAAATAGAGTATTGGTTGAGTTTACCCGGAGAAATGTTTCTAATAAAAGTAAATAAAAAAAATAAATAAATAAAAAATAACCTTTTAAATAAATTTGTCTATTAGAAATGTTTGAATTGCAGCGAGTGAAAGTTGTATAGGACAGTTTTTACACACTCGAGTTCAGAGATGTAAGAAATACTTTGCTCACGAGTTAAAAATTAGATTTTTTTTCTGCAATCATATCAACCAATCAGATATTGAATTCAAATAACTATGTGAAGAAGTTATCTCCGTGAAGAAGGTTCCTTTTAGATAGATTATAGTTTAGGTATGTCAAAAATTTCATAATCAAAACATATATAAATATTTCTCATATACGAATATGTGGCAATGCTGGATAACATCTGGCATTTTATCAGTCGTAACATGCATATTCATTTTGTTCCTGACCGGTTTCGGATTTTCATCCATAGTCAGAGCAAATTCATTCGTGTAGAGAGTTCACTTCAACGTAATGTTTCTGTTATACTCACACTTGTTGGTTTGTTATTTGTATATATGTTGGGAGGTTATAAGGTTATGTTATTTTTTGACTTGGAGGGGGAGTAAGATATTTCAGGAGTATTCTCCTGTGATTGCAGAACTTGGTGAATTTGCTGTAACGATGGATGAAAATCCGAAACCGGTAAGGAACAAAATGAATATGCATGTTACGACTGATAAAATACCAGATTTCTCATATACATTATTATTATTATTATTATCATTATTATTATTATTATTTTTGTTTTTTTAATTTAAGGCGCGTCAACATCTATGGTCATTGGCGCCCGGAGCCTTCTCAGTGCACTGCCGGCCTCCGGCCAGTGTTCTCTCGTTACAGACAACACTGTCCATCACTGGACAATGAGCTGTAGAGGCTCCTAGGAAGAAAAAATCTGAGGGTAGCAAAGCTGGACTCGAACCCGGGTCCTCCGCGTGGGAGTCCAATACGCTAACCAATATAAAGAAACATTCAGATGATTATGCCCTATGTGGTATCACTTCACAAAATAATTAACTTTCACACACACTTCTGAGAGAAAGTAGTGTATAACTCACTTGTATGTGAAAGTTGAACTTTTATCACTAAATTTGGTGTAAGTAATCGTCACATTATTCAACATTTTGCAGAAGAAAAAAACCTTTTTCCTAGCCCTCAAAACATTTTTATAAGCGATGAAAATTCAAATAGAAAATCTGGTAATGAATAAAAAATATTTCGTCATATAGGAGTAAAATAAATAAAAAAGAAAAATTCACTTATGAAATGATGTTTTCCTATTTCCATTAAATTAAATAAATAAAAATTAAAAATAGACTACGCACGCCATCTTTAGATGTTAACTTATACAAAATCAACTTATTAATCTTCAATAATCCATCAAAAAAAAAAAAATCCGACCTTGTTAAAAAAATAATATATAATATATCGGTTCAATTATCTAGATTATATTCGCGTCTACATTACTATATCTATATAAAGCTGTAAATTATAGCTTTATCTATGGATAGAATCCAAAGAGATGTTTAAACATTCTAAATACGTGGGCGTAAACACAGAGAATTTTTTTTATCTCTCTTAGTTTTTTATTATCTATTATATTTGTGTAGGTGTACCAACACATTGTTGGAAACAAATTATTAACTATACCATTCCATATTATACATACACACATACATTTTATATATATATATATATATATTATTAATTTTGCTAAACGTGAATGCAATACAAATTAGTATAAATAGTTTAACAATTTGTAGCAGTATTAAATAAATACATAAATAAATAAAGTAAAGTTTATGAGGCGCCACATAATAAATTATAATAATAAATAATAAATGCCATAAAAACTATAAATTTTATATAAGTTTACGCCCATTAAATATAATAAAAACTGCGTCACTTTGTTTTAAATAAATTATAATTGATTTACTATAAAGAAGCTTTTACACAATTATAAAACTATAAAATCATCTCAACCATTTTTGAGAAAATCACGAAAAAGTGAAAAATTATTAAAGTAAACAAACTTTCTGTCATCCAATTTTTTTTCAAACTCCGGATATCAACAACATATTTAATTCTAATTAACATTATTTAGATGACACAATTGTGTAATTAAGTGATATAGCACTTTAGATGAAAACTATAATTCCATGCCTCCACCAAAAGTGCACTTAAATAATTTCTCCCGGAGAAATGTTTCAAATAAAAGTTGTAGGATCTTGTATGTGTAGTTGATATACCAAGTTTGAAGAAAATCGTCGGAGGAATTTTTGAGGAAATCACAAAGTTAAAAAAAAAACTAGTAAAGCGTTATTTCCGGTTGAGGAATTTTGATAGATAACTTACTGTTAGATCCAAGGTTGATAAGTAAACGGAATATCAAGTTTCTACTTTCTACGGTTTTTCGTTTTTGAGCTATGCTGTTCACATACATACACGTACCATTTTCTTTAAAAAAAACAAACACACTTTTTTGGACTCAGGGGACTTCAAAACGGATATTCCCGGTGAAAACTCGATATCGAAAATTTGACATGATTACAGTACTTCCTCTTACTAGGAGTAAGAAAAAGTGAAAAACTAAAAGTACAAAATAATAATAGTATCTATAAAGGGGTTTAAGTATGTGTAAGTAGTTATAATAAAACGTGTCCGACCTTGAATCACTAAGTGAACGGGG
Organism: Triatoma infestans; assembly: GCA_011037195.1. Lineage (NCBI taxonomy): Eukaryota > Metazoa > Arthropoda > Insecta > Hemiptera > Reduviidae > Triatoma > Triatoma infestans. The sequence goes on from JAAEAF010007295.1 coordinate 4,435, forward strand.
GTAATACCGTGGTCTAACTTTACAAGACGTGGAGTGAGGGACCTACCAAACAATTCGTGGCTAACTTGGCCGAGATTATATAATTTATTGCATCGGTGGGGGTGGGGATAAACATCATTTGGAGGAATACTATTTCATACTACCCCCCGCCCGATAGATAGAGAAAAGTTGGACAATACTTTTCGGGAAAATAATAAATTTAATTATTCAAATAAAATTCCAAACAATAAGTAGTACAAACATTATTAATTAAAAAATCTGGTGTGAAACACTCACACAACTTTCTCTTACTCCAGTTCTCAAAATTATAATTGACAACATTGATTTGTTGTGGTGGTTGGTTCCGCAGAGCTGGAAAGCATCAGAGACATTTTCCGTGGTAGCCTGCTTCATTTTGTGGTCATCGACCGGTTTCGGGCGTTCGCCCATCTTCAGGATGCGTTTTCAGACAGTGTGACAACACAGACTCGCACAGAGCAACTTAGTTTCACACTAACTGACTCTGTACGAGTCGGTCGTTAAGTTAGTGAAAGTCGTTCGGGTGAACTAAGTCTCTTAGCGCGTCTGTGTTGGCACCGTCGGAAAAAAGCATCCTGAAGATGGGCGAAACCGCCCGGAAACCGGGTCGATGACGCACAAAATGAAGCAGGCTACCACGGAAAATGTCTCTGATGACAAATTTTATAGTTGGTATACAAAATTTAACGAAATTCGTCAAAAACTGAAAAACTGTTCAGTAAAAGCGCACTTCCGGTTTACTAATTTTCTTGAAACTCGGAATTTTAGCAATCTATTTATTTCTAATTAATTTTCTTTGGATGACAGAATTGTATAATCAACTATGATATCACTTTTGAGGAAGCTGTAACCCCTCCCCTCCCCTAAAAGTGCCCTTAAATGAATTTTCCCAGAGAAATGTTATAAATAAATGATGTAGTTGTTAGTATGTGTAGTTGGTATACGTAGTTTGAAGAAAATCGTTGGAGCCATTTTTGAGAAAATTGCAAAAACATAAAAGAACCAACTAGTAACATGGTACTTCCGGTTGAGGAATTTTGTCAGATGACACACTGTCGGATCCCATGGTGATAACTGAACGGAATATCAAGTTCGAACTTTCTACGATTTTTCGTTTTTGAGCTATGCTGTTCACATACATACATACATACATACATACACACACACACACACACACACACACACACCACACGCATTTGCTAAAAACCACTTTTTTGGACTCAGGGGACCCAAAACGCATATTTCCGGTGAAAACTCAATATCGAAAATTTGACACGATTACCATACTTCCTGTTACTAGCAGTAAGAGAAAGTAAAAAGTTTGTTACACTTACACAACTTTCTCTTGCTCCAGTTTTCAAAATTGTAATTGACAAATTTTATAGTTAGCATACCAAATTTAATGAAATTTATCGGTGTTTTTATGGAGAAAATCGCGAAAACTGAAAAAACTGTTCAGTAAAAGCGTACTTCCGGTTTACTAATTTTCTTGTAACATGGAACTTTGGCCAACTATTTATTTCTAATTAATTTTGTTTAGATGTTGAGAATTTTACAATAAACTAAAATAGCAGTTTGGAGGAAAACACCCGTTTAGGGTTCACATAATTAGTTTAAAGGAAATCCGGTTTTTGGAGAAATAGTGGAAAACTGAAAAATACTTTTCAGTAAAAACGCAGTACCGGTCATCTGACTTTCTTCAAACTCGCTATTTCAACAACATATTTAATTCTAATTCACATAATTTAGATGAATAGTCTAATAAACTGAATCAGCACTTTAGATGAAAACCTAACCCCACCCCTCCCCCAAAAGTGTCCTTAAATGAATTTCCCCGGAGAAATGTTTCGAATAAAAGTTGTAGATCTTTGTATGTGTAGTTGATATTCCAAGTTTAAGGAAAATGGTTAAAGCCATTTACGAGAATACCGCAACAAAATGTGGAAAATCCATTAGTAAAGGGTAACTTTTAATCATACACCGATTTCGAAGAAAACCTTTACTGTTAGGGCCCCTGGTTGAAGAACTTTAAACGAAATATCAAGTTTGAACTTTCTACGATTCACCGGTTTTTTTTTTTGAGTTATGCTCTGGCCATATATACACAGACATTGCAGAAAAAGAAAGTCATGTCAGTGAAGAAATTCCTATTCCTAGTTCATCGTTCCCTACCTAGATTACACAAGAAATGATAATATTATTTATTAATAGAAATGATAATAATTGTATTTGTATGCATAATAATTGAGTTTGTAAGCATTCCCAAGATCCCACAAGAGGTTGCTAATCCACTTCCCCTCACCAATTTTATAAGGATTTCCTTAGTTTTTTCATTCATTTCCTAAATTCTTTTCGTCCCTGAGCTAGCTCACTCAGAGCTAGTTTTTAATAAAAAAAAAAAAAAAAATGCAGAAATGAAATTACCAACGTCATAATATTAAATAATAATAACAATCTTTAATAAATATAAATAATCAATCAATCATTCACTTATCGATTTATCATTAATTTAAATCTCGCTTCTATCTCTCCACTTTGAAATTATTTATTACCTTGAAATGTAATAATATTAATGGAACGAAACAATCTCTCTTATTTTATTTTTTTATTTATTTGTTTATAATGATTATGAAATATAATATTATAAAGAAAAATCAAGAAACGTACGTTAATATGTTATTTAATAGAGATAATCAGACGTCATAATATTTTAAGTAGGAGGTGAAACTTCATATAACTGTTTTGTAGTAGATAATTTGTAATAATTTCTAAGATATAGTTATTTCTTTTGTTTCGATTTGTGATATAGTTAATATGATTTTTATCTTTACAATTTTGTCCCCCGTGAATCTTTGTTTTAGATTAACTGACTAACTCTAACTGTTAACTGTAATAAGTTTCAGCATTTAAAGATTAATTACGGCTCATTTGAGTTACTACTGCTGGTCAGAGGAAGTATTACAATCGTGTCAAATTTTCTATATTTCGAATTATCACCGGATGTACCACCTTTTCAGGTCCCCAAGTCCGAGAAATTAGTTCATAGAAATTGGTCTGTCTGTAGTTTGTGATCAGCATAACTCAAAAAATCTGCTGTGAAACACTCACACAACTTTCTCTTACTCCACTACTCAAAATTATAATTGACAAATTTTATAGTTTGTGTAACAAATTTAATGAAATTCGTCGAAAAATGAAAAAACTTTCAGTAAAAGCACACTTCCGGTTTACTCATTTTCTTGAAACTCGGAATTTTGGCCATCTATTTCTTTCTGATTATTATTGTTTGGACGATAGAATTGTATAATCAACTATGATAGTATTTTAGAGAAAAACATAACCCAACCCCTCCCCTAAAAGTGCCATTAAATGAATTTTCCCAGAGAAATGTTTCAAATAAAAGTTGTATATCTTTGTATGTTTAGTCTATAAAAGAAGTTTCAAGAAAATCGTAGAAGCCATTTTTGAGCAAATTGTGAAAAAGTGAAAAATTATTAAGTAAAGTGGTAAAGTAAACGCACATCCGGTCATCCGATTTTTTTCAAACTCGGAATTTCAACAATATATTTAATTCTAATTAACATTATTTAGATGACAGAATTGTCTAATAAACTGAATTAGCACTTTAGAGGAAGCCGTAACCCCACCCCTCCACCAGAAATACTCTTAAATGAATTTTTCCAGAGAAACGTTTTAAATAAAAGTTGTAGCTCTTTGAACGCGAAGTTGATGTAGCAAGTTTGAAGACAATCTTTGGAGCCATTTTTGAAAAAATCGCAAAAAAGTATAAAAAAACTAGTAACGTGGTACTTCCGGTTGAGGAATTTTGACAGATAACGAACTGTCAGATCCCATTGTGATATCGAAACGGAATATCAAATTTCAAGTTTCTAAGGTTTTCGTTTTTGAGCTATGCTGTTCACATACATACACACACACACACACACACACACACACAACACACACACAAACACACACACAAACACACACACACACAATTTTCTAAAAATCACTTTTTTGGACTCAGGAGACCTAAAAACGGATATTTCCGGTGAAAACTCGATATCGCAAATTTGACACGATTACAATACTTCCTCTCACTAGGCGTAAGAGAAAGTAAAAATAGAAAAAAAGCAGAAAGATCAAACTTCATGTCTAATTTAAGTATTATACAATAGGACCCGGGCAATAAGGGTTTGATCAAAATCAGTCAACCGGAAATCAAAAATTTATTGAATTGATTTTTCATTTTTTTTTTTTGCGATTTCCTCGAAAATGACTCTAACAATTTTCTTTTCAACTTGGAATATTAATTTTTACACATATATAGAACTACAACTTTTAATTGAAACATTTTGCGAGTTTTTTGCGACTTTCTCCATAAAGACATCAACGATTTTCTTTAAACTTAATATTCTAACCACACATACAGAACCTATCAATTTTCTTGCTTTTAATTCGTTTTCCGGGTAAATTCATTTAAGGGAAATTTTTCGTGGAGGGGTACGGTTATGCTTTGCTCAGAAAAGTAATTTTTACAAAGTCTAGAGTCTGCCAGGCCATATATCTTGAAGATAAACTAAACATCGAGTAAGCATTGTATGCTAGATCAGTATCAGCAAATTATAAACTAAGCAAATCGATGTAACAGGAAATCGTATATTTGTTTTTTTTATTTTTTAAATTATCTTACAGAAGTAATCCAATTAAAAAAGAAAATCTGGTGTGAAATAATCACACGATGTTCTCCTTAAACAATTATCACACTTCTAATTATCACAAAATTTTCATTTTCAAGGTTGAGCTTCCTGCGATTTTTCGTTTTTGCCGCACAAACATATACACAAAACACATACATAGACCATGAGCTAAAAACATTTCTTTCGTATTCTGGGAACTTCCGCTTACATTTATTTCCGGTGAAAACTCAATTTTAAATATTTGACACGATCGCAACAATACTTCCTGTTTACTTAGGTATAATTTTACTTAGGAAAATGATATAGTCTAGCTCTCTAACAGCTTTATGCATACTTTGAAGATGTAAACGATGTACACTGCGATGTTGGTGGTCATACAGTTAGTTATGCGTGGAGAGGGCGCCGTTACCAACTTTTTTTTTATAAATATTTTTTTAAATAAATGAAAATATTTAACTCAATGAAGAAAAGATAATTAGAACAATGTATGTTTTTTAAAAAGGATAATATGGAATACTTCTCTTATCAAATAACTATTTCAGACTAGTTTAACACAAAACTTAAAAGGATTTATTATGAACGTACATCTAAAGAACCAGACAAATGCACACTTACACATAGGGTTTACCTAGATATCCAGATAACTATCCTTTTGTATAATTTATTTATCTATAGTATTATTTTATTTACAAATACGGGTATTAGTATTTCATTAGTATATGACACTCAATTAGTGACAACGGTGACGTTAAGAAGTTTGATGATGAGGTGTTGCCGGCAGAAGTCGTATATAGATGGACATACTGACAATCATAGCTGGTCTTTTGAGTATATCATAGTGGTCATGCGATCAGGGCGATCGAGCCCACTTCGCCGCTATGATTATTTCTATATTATATTTAAATTGTTGAATGGCCTGACCGTCAGCTGAAACATAACCCAACCTCTTGCTTAAGGCACTGGTTCTGAGTTGCCAATTAAGGGCAGTATCTCAATTAGCCCTCTCACACGATCGCTCTTCACCCTAATGTGGTTCTTTGTTATCGATACCAGCACCTCACTACTTCAATCATCATACTTCCCGTAACTTAAGTGTTTCTCTTTAATTATAAGTTAATATAAGTTATTTACTTAACTAAGTTACATTTACCACTAAAAATGATGTAACGTCGCAATATATATACGAACATCAAAACTCTTGGTAAAGTTAAGGTTTCTGTCTTCTAGAACATGTAGGCTTGCCTATTTGAAAGTTGGATGATGATGATGATGATGTTGTTGTTGTTGTGTTTGAGTGTTTGAGAAGAGCAAGAAAGAAATTGTCTGTTAGTTTAAGCAAGTGTGTATGTATGAATGTATGTATATATGTATGTATGATTGTCTGATATATATGTCTACAAATCCTCTGTGTATTTACTATATTATGTTCCTTTGTAAACCACGAGGCGTTTAATATACGGCACGATATATGAGAAAATACACATAAAATGTCTTAATCTAGCCATGGAAAATTGTTAATTTTATTTTTATATTTCTAAGTTAGCATGAATTAGCTTAACAATAGATTGTTCCGCCCATAAAATTTTCAATTTTGTACAGAATGGATTACATTATCCCATATGCTGTGTATTTCATTGGTAAATCCTGCCGACAAGTTTCCATAATATATTTTAATCTTGTTAATAATAATAATAATAATAAATAATCTTAAAATAATAATAATAATAATAATTTAATTATTCCTTATTTTAATGTCTTTTAATCCTTTTTTTTATTGTAATCGTGTTAAATTCTCGATATCGAGTTTTCACCGGAAATATCCGTTTTGAGGACCACTGAGTACAAAAAAGTGGTTTTTAAAAAATGGTGTGTGTGTGTTGTTGTGTATAGGATAGCTCAAAAACGAAGAATCGCAGAAAGTTCAAACTTGATATTTCGTTTAGGTATCACCATGGGATCTGGACAATACGTTATTGACAAAATTCATCAACCGGAAGTATTGATCAACTGGAGTATCACTTTACTAAATATTTTTTCCACTTTTTCGCAATTTTTTATCGAAAAAAGGCTTCGACAATTTTCTTCAAATTTCATATATCAACATTTCTCTGGAAAAATTCATTTAAGGGCACTTTTAGGTTGGGTTATGTTTTTCACTAAAGTGTTATCATAGTTGATTATACAATTCTATCGTCCAAATAAAATTAATTAGAAATAAATAGATGGCCAAAATTCCGGGATTCAAGAAAATTAGTAAACCGGAAGTGCGCTTTTACTGAACAGTTTTTCCAGTTTTCGACGAATTTCGTTAAATTTGATTCACAAACTATAAAATTTGTCAATTATAATTTTGAGTACTGGTAAGAGACAGTTGTGTGAGTCTTTCACACCAGATTTTTTTTTTATTAGATTCGCAACAATACTTTTATTACACTAAGAAATATAAATAACAACAAAACGGACAAAATCACTTTTATTAATAAAATTTCTTTCAGTAGAGTTAAAAGTGAAAATTTTCTTTGATATATATATATATTTTTTTTTTTTTTTTTTTTTTTTTTTTTTTTTTTTTTTTTTTTTTTTTTTTTTTTTTTTTTTTTTTTTGTTGAATATTTACAACTGTATTATATATATATACAACAAGTAAATATGATAGAAGGAATACTATATCATGTAATGTCATGAATGGCAGTTATCCAGTGATAACTGACATTAGTTATCCAGGAGGTCGCGGGGCCAACGGCGCTTCAGCCGTCTTTGGGGATTACCTGGGAGTGAGTTTGAGTAGAGGGCTTGGACCAGGGGATTTGGATGGAGGGATAGGTGACTGTGGAATTTGATGTATCGGGATTTTGCGAGGTCGTTGACAAACGGGATCTTGATGTCGTTGTGGATGGTGCGGTTGGTGACGTAAAAAGGAGCGTCGACAATTCGACGGAGGATTTTTGATTGAAGGGTTTGAATTCTATTGAGGTTGGAACGCTTAGCAGTGCCGTATAGTTCTAGTCCGTATGTCCAAATTGGAGCGAGCAGTGAGATGTAAAGCTGTCTTTTGTTTAGAAGTGTTAGTTTAGAGCGTTTGTCAAGAAGTCTAGCCAGAAGTCTGAAGCGTTGGTTGAGGGTGATTCGTTTAAGTCTCGTATGGGGATTCCATGTGAGTCGCTTGTCTAAGTATAGTCCAAGATAGCGAACGTGGTCTGCGGGAGAATCTCTCATTTTAAAATGTAATTAAGAGGGCAAGTGTTTTTCCTTTAAACTGTTATAAATTAAATTTCCTAATTATACGTATATTATAATTGTTATTAATTAAATATTATATTGAAGGTATATAAATAACAATTACTATTTTATGACGCCCATAAAGAAGATTTTTGTCAGTTTTGTTGGTAGAAAGGCGGCGGATATCATGTTCCCATGTATTATATTTACTTTTTTTTATTTATTACTTTTTGTTTATGTATCACTTGTATGCTATTACTTCCTCTTACTACATATTAGAGAGGAAGTATTATGATCGTGTTAAGTTTGTGAAATAATTGAGTTTATAGCGGAAATACATGTTTTGAAGTCCGGAAAATTGTTTTTTACAAGTTGGTCCTTCTCTTTCTCTCACTCTCTCTCTCTCTCTCGATGTCAAACTTGGTGGGAACTTTTTATTGAGGTATTTGACTAACCGACAATATATATTAACTCAAAACTGCGTATTTTCGTACCAATTTTTTTATTTTTTTTGCTTCATAAAATAATGTGGTTGAAAAATTACAAAAAGTTAAACAAAGAAACAAATAATATGATAAATTAACGGTTAATTTTATAACAAATTATTATATTTTTCAGACATTCCGAATATTATGTAAAGCAAGGATTATTATTTTTTTTTTTTTAATTAAAAATCCTCCTGCAATTAAAAAGTTAAATTCTATTTTCCAAATATTATTTAAATGATAAATTGCAGTTTTATACTTTTCTTTCAAAATGCACATAATTGAATCGATTCATTGAATTATTTACGTCTTTTGTCCATAAAAGTAATTTCTTTTTTTTGAGCACTTTTGATCTTAGATTTCCCCAACTTATGGTAGTTGTTTAATCAGGAACTTCTTTTTATTGGGCGTAACAGTAACGAAATTTTTCAGGGTTAACCTGACTTTCGTGCTCTCATTGGTAACGTCGTAAAATAAAAAAATAAATAAAACAAACCATGACCTTCTCGATCATCAGTATAACATGCGGTTGTTTAAAAGTTGAATAATTTCTTATCATTATAAATTTTAAATGTTAAATGAATTACAGGAAGTTCAAATTTGATATTACGCTTGATGTGAACTGACACGAACTGTTTGATCAAAATCCATATTCCGGAAATGAAGCCTCTTTACTGAAAAATTGAAAAATTTTCAAATTATTTTGGTTTTATTCAATAATTTTGCTGAAAAAGAAAGTCGTGCAAGTGTTTCACAACAGATTTTGTTGACTTTCGAAAGGTGGTATTATAGTTACAAACAATATTTTCTGCATTTCAATATTACAGGAAACCATAATAATAACAATAATAATAATAATAATAATAATAATAATAATAATAATATTTTTCACATATTCCATCTAATAATTCCATTAAAAACAAATTATATGGAAAAAAAAAGAAGTTATTTTCATAAATAATTCCCTGATTAAGAAATTAATGACGATCGCTATAACAGGAAGGAAAGTAGGAAGTCTTCATTTTTACTTTTTTTTAATTTGGAAGGAGGCGGCGTGGTTATATCATTTCTACTTTTCTCATAATTATGAATTTTGTTGTTATTAACGTTTTTAAAAACAATTAGATTGTAGAAAGTTTTGTAAAATATGTGGGACGATGTTATTATTATTATTATTATTATTATTACTATTATAATACGACAGCATAGATTCTGACAGAAATACTTTGATTTTCACGGACAATTGCATGGTGTTAATGAATTTACGATATCCCAGTAAAAATACCTTGGTCATAATATTAGAAACCCAAGAAATTATATTATTATTGTTATTATCCATTATTCGTCTATGGGGAGAGACCAAACCCAACTGTGGAGCTGTCCAAGAAAGCCCCACTGGACCCATAAAGAACAAGAACTGGGCCTGTGTGCATAAAAATCCAGACCCAGGACTAACCCATCTAAGATTCACCACAGTCCGAACAAATCGGACCATAATTTAAAGGGAAATAGTCTAAATCCTTCCACAGACATCCTATTCCGACCAAAAGTCCTGAACCTAATTTTCTCAAAACCCAAGCAATATGTCATAAGATGGATGAGTGTTTCTTCAGCTGTCTCACAGTCCCTACAAAAAGGGTCTGGCATAAGCCCCATTACGTAGAAATGTCTCCTTAAATCACAATGACCAGTAAGGGATCCGATCAGATGCCTGAGAGAGAGGTCCGTGAAAGGCACAGCAAACATCTCACAAATACCTGTACCCCCCCCCCCCCCCAATGAACATCTTAAACTGGAATAACCAACTGAGCTCATCCATAGGGATGAATGCTTTAAAGTTATCCATGACTGGAAGCTTGACATACATGTGCCTAAAGACACACCACATCAGGCTAAATAAAAGGAAGAGAGACGTCTAATTTGACAAACCTATCCACCTCCTTATTCCCAAAAATATCCATATGACCTGGCGGCACTCAGACTTGAAGTACATCCTTCAAGAAAGAAAGTTCTTCTAGTCTCATAGAACGTTCTAATCGTAGTATCCACCTAGAAGTGAAGACATATGAACCCAGCGTTTAAAACTCAGTAACATAGTTAATTCTAATTAACATTATATAGATGACAGAATTGTCTAATAAACTGAAATAGCATTTTAGAGGAAGCCCCCCCCCCCTTAAGTGCCCTTAAATGAATTTTCCCAGAGAAATTTTTCAAATAAAAGTTGTAGCTCTTTGTATGTATAGTTGGTGTACAAGATTCTCGAAAATCTTTGGAGCCATTTCTTTAAGAAAAACGCAAAAATGTAAAAAAGCTATCTAGTAAAGTGTTACTTCCGGTAGAGGAATTTTTACAGATAACTTACTGTCAGATCCCATGGTGATACCTAAACGAAATATCAAGTTTGAACTTTGTGCGATTCTTCGTTTTCGAGCTATGCTCTTCACATACATACACACACACACACACACACACACACAGACCATTTTCTAAAAACCACTTTTTGGACTCAGGAAACTTTAAAAAGGACATTTCCGGTGAAAACTCGATATCGAAAATTTGACAAGATTACAATACTTCCTCTTACTAGGAGTAAGAGAAAGTAAAATGGCAATATAATGGTTAATTAAATTTTTACTGAGACGTAATCTGATTTAATTACTGGTAATTAGTTGTTAAATAAATTTCAAGTTTAAAGATAAAAACTGTAAAATGAACTCCCTTATTTGCATATGTAATGCAAATAAACTCAGATATCGCAATGAACTCCAAGCTGATGAAAAAAAAAAACTTAAAACATGTGTTTAAATAAAAACAGCTGTTTAATCTATTTAAAAAAAATAAAAAATAAAAAAAAATAGATAAATAATTAAAACAAATAAACACTATGTAAACAATCTAACACCTGTTTATTGCGATAAAATTAAATACCGACAGAATAATTTTTTTTTGTGTAAGAGTTTTTATTTTTTCTCATATTTCATGTAGACTGGAATTTATTTATTTATTTATTTTTTTAAGGATTTTCTTTAAACTTTATTTATTTCCGAGAAATTAATACTTTTATTTATTTATTTATTACGTAACTAAATTTATGTTATATACATTACATTTGTGCGCATTTCCTTTTGTTTACATAATTTTATTTACAGTCAAGGTCGTTTTTCTGTTTTATTTAAGACATAAATAAATAAAATAAATCTTTGGAAAAAAATAAATATATTTTTAAACAAATTTCTAGAATTCTCTCAGAGGGGGGACGGAATGTTTTATAGTGAATATTTTTTTGTTCGGTGTCTTTTTTTAAAAAGAAGACAAGGTTTATCCATTTAAGACGTAATTTCCGTCTCTTGTACTATTGTTATCTTTTATATAATCAAAAAAAGTAAAAAAAAGAAACCGATATCTAATAAAAGAGAAACAGAAGGATGAGTTTTATTGCTTATTATAGACGTACACAAATAACTTTCTTTTATTTTTTTAAAAAAAGAGTTTAATTAGTTTTCAAAAATCTGTTATCTGTTGGCATTAAAGTTCTGTAGGCATTTTCGAATAGTTTTCTAAAGTAAGATATCTATCACCACATTCCAGCTTTGGAGCAATAAAATGTGATATTAATAATAATCTTGTTTTTTGTCATGCAGACTTTGTTCTGCAGGCTTTCACGATAATAGCCGAAGTGATTACACGATGGTGTTCCCTCATATTTTTATGAGGAATATTAAAACTTCACGCTACAAAATACGTCCTTTTAACGGCATATTCAGCGTGACAAAACTGACGCAATTAACGACAAAATATTTACTTAGCCATGATAAATTAAAAGTGTTTCCAAAACCACAATTGGTACCGTAGCAAATTACATTGTCCCGTACAGCATAATCTACCTTTAATTTACTGTTATAAATGTAATTCTTTGGTTTTGCTGCATTTTCTATCAGTTATTCGCCTAACTACATAATAAATAATAATAAAGCGATCAGGTGGCTGGTCTTTATTGTTTCATACTCTCGCCTTCTTTTTCGACGGAATAAGAAAAATACTTTGACAAAAAAATCTAAAGTCTAAAAGTCATTTTCAATAAAAGTCATCAATAAAAATTATAACTATCAAAATGAAATATTGTTATGCATGGGTGTCTTCATGAGCCGTTCAGAGAACGTTAAAATATAAAATGTTCACTCTTATTTATAATATAAATGGGTGTTTGTAACAATTGTACGTCTGTATATCTATTAATTATAAAAGTTTGCTAACAGGAAGTCTTTTCACTTGGGGAAGGCTAAAGAACGCCCAACTGTGAACACCAGGAGACGCCAATGATGCATAGATTATTAAAATAATTAATATTTAAATTTACTTTTATCATTACATAAATAAGAATTGACCTACAGGCTGGAATTAAAGGAAAATAAATTCAATTTTGAACTCGTACTTATCAAATAGGTTTGCTATCATTGCATAGCATATATTATATTATACATACTTATTATAATCTGTTACTTACGCTATTGTCAGTATTATGATAACGAAAATATTATAAAAAAGGCACGATAACAAAAGCAAGTAAATACATGTGATAAATATAGCACAACATAACCTAGCATGAGTAATGATGTACGAATGCTTATACGCTATCGAGAGGATTACATATTTTGTATTTTTATTTAAATATTTTTATTATAAGTTTGACGCTTCATTATTAAATTTATAAATGTATAATACATATTTTGTTTGGGCCGACAAATGGCACCCATTTGTAATGGCATATTTAATAAATAGTAAATACATCTCCTATAGAACATATGACTTTAATTTTCTAACCCTCCACACTGATCTTAAAATTCCTTTTATCCGCCAGCTAATAACATCTCCTTATAAAAAATTTCCATGATTCCACATCTGCCCATTCTCACCTTCGTATCCAAAGGCTGTCCTCTCTCACCATCCCGTGATAATCCTTTCAGAAGATTAGAACTACTTCTCTGAAAATAATTTAAAATTACCTCCATTGGGAGGAATCTCCCATTATTTATTTTTCAAGGGGGCCATGTCAATTTCTTCTATATCCAACAGATTCGGAAGTGATACGATGTATTGTTGTGAATATCAGGAAAAGAAAAAAACAAAAAAAGTGGTTAGTGAATGAAAAAAATTCATTGAATATTTGCCGAGATATTCAATCGTGATTGATTGAGAAATTCTCTGATTTTTATTTCCTTTTTTTTTTTTTTTACTTTAAGGCGCGACATGTGTGGTCAGTGGCACCCGGAGCCTTCTTAGTGCACTGCGGCCTCCAGACAGGATTCTCTCGCTCTAGACAGCACTGTCCATCACCGAACAGTGAGCTGTAGAGCTCCTAGGAAGGAAAAATTTAAGAGGTTCTTTATTGGCTGGGAAGGCTGTTCTTTGGCCAAAGATTCTATCGCACTGTCAGTTACTCTCTTGAGTTCCTCATTTCCAGTTGTATGGCCTCATGCCCCCCAGTTGAGTCTCTTCCATTAGGCAAAGTATTCGCTTTTCTTTGGTCTGGCTACAGACAGTGACAAGACGCTGGTTAAGCTCTGTATAAGGTTGCTGATCTATTCGTGGACTAGTGCAGCCATTGCTTTGAGTGTTTGAAAAGGCACCTGACTCATTAGTCACTTGTCTCGTTTCACTGCCTACTCTGTACGCTCCCGCCTCTACTTGTGAAAGTCAAACGTACGGATCTTCCTTCCAAAAAGCTGGCAGTTTCAGTAAACAAACAGTCCCAATGTTTTCTTCTTTCGGCTCCTGTGGGGCAGTAGCGCCCTATACCTCCACTTCCAGCTTCCTTCATCACCATGGGTTCCAACAGTAAGTTGTATGTCAAAATTCCTCAACCGGAAGTACCACTATACTGAATTGTTTTTTCATATTTTTGTGATTTTCTTGAAAAAGACTCAATGATTTTCTTTAAAAATGTTACAAAGAGCTTTTATTTGAAATATTTCTTCGGGAAAATTCATTTAAGGGCAGTTTGGAGGAAAGAAGGTGGTGGGGTTATGTTTTCCCCTAATGTGCTATACAATTCTGTCAACTAAATAATATTAATTAGGATTAGATAAGTTGCCGAAATTCCCCAGTTTGAAGAAAATCGGTTGACCGGAAGTGCGACTTTACTGAATAGGTTTTTCAGTTTTTCGTGATTTCCTCCATAAAAATGCCGACGGTATTAAACATTAATAAGAATTGTAGGTGTGAAGAAAATTTGCCATTTCGCAGTAAGAGAAAGTCGTGTGAGTGTTTCACACCAGATTTTGTTTGTTTGTTTATACATTTCATTACTTTAACAGGCTTCATCAAAATGCAGTCATTTTAATTAGTTTAACGTAATATTTAATTGCATTATGGAAAATATATTGCACTTCAATAAGTTATTACTACAATTGTATAATCTATAGTTATAATGTACAGCGACTTCCTATGTATAATGTACAGCGACTTCCTATGTATAATTTAAAAAAATGTATATATACACGGAACAATTCAAGATACGTAATAAGTTGTGAAGAGAAGGAGGGAGTGAGAGGGTGTGAACGGAAGAGAGTGAGAGAGAGAAATATAAGAAGTTTCGATATTAAAATAATCAACTTAATAATTCGATATTATTACATCATTGTCAAACCTGATCACGTATCATAAAAACAAAAAAAAAGTCTCTGCACTGCAGACTTGATTAATACACTTTTTTATTCGTAAAAAATAAAAATGTATTTTATTTTCCACTGCCTTCTTGTCCATAAATTAATGTTACACGAATAAGGTGCTTTCTAATGAGCACAACACTAATATATAATAGATGCTAATATAAATGTCTCTCAAGTAGTGTCTCTTTTCCCGCTCCCGCCTTAATTATTATTATTATTTTTTTTTAATAATTTCCCAATTTTTTTTTAACGGAAAAATAATATAATAAATAAAAAGAAATTATTATCATAAAAAGTAATTATTATATTCGCACGGATATTTTTTTTTTTTTTACTTTAATAATAGGAGACTTTCACAATATTCCCTCCACCGCCCGTACTCTATTACG
Organism: Triatoma infestans; assembly: GCA_011037195.1. Taxonomy (NCBI): domain Eukaryota; kingdom Metazoa; phylum Arthropoda; class Insecta; order Hemiptera; family Reduviidae; genus Triatoma; species Triatoma infestans. The sequence continues at coordinate 19,917 of JAAEAF010007295.1, forward strand.
AACACAAGCAGTCAGCTGTTTACTTATTACATCTGCTATTATAGTCTCAGTTAATTTCTAAGATTAGTGACGACAACTTGTGTACACAAAAAAAAATACTCGTATCTTATAGCAGTGTGATATTTCTTACGCTTTTTCTATTTAATTTTTTCAATTTTAGTTTTTATTATTTAATTTTTTTTTTTTTTTAATTAATGGAGTGTCTTCAGTGAGGTGAGATTTTAAACTGATTTTGTTTTTCTTTGCACTTTTCCACACACAAAAAAAAGCACACGCGGAAAAGAGCTTTTTTTTGTAAAAAAAAAAAAAAACTTTATAAAATAAGCATCATGCTTCCACAATTGGTTACCAAAGTGCACTGCATGCTTACGCGTATTTGTGCTGTTGAAATGAAGGTATTTAATATTTTTATTTTCATTTTTTTTTTCAATTACATAGTATTAATGATTTAAAAGATGTAAATTTTGCTAAATGACTTAAGATTTTGTTGAAAAACTGATAATTTAAGTGTTTATATTAGAAAAATAAGTCCCGTCTTAAATTTTATAAAATGCAAAGAAAAGTCAGTAAACTTAGTTTGATCTAATGAGGCTTACTTCTAGACAGAAAGAAATTGGATTAGCCTATTTTTCAGGGGTCTTGTCGTCGCTGCCGATACACCGGCATAACTACAGGAACAACAGTCACACATTACATCTAGGGTTTATAGAGGTAGTCAACTTGGCGAACCTACGAGCACCGTCTATTTTACACGCTTTTCAGACTACTACTATAGGTGCGAACACACTGCTACCCAAAGAGAACACAATATTGAGCATTTATGGCACTGTGGTTTTAGCTTAATCGCCATGGCACATCTAAATCTGTCCTTAATATTAAGTTACTGGATGAACTGTTTCTTACAATAAAAATGGCATTTTTAGACGGCAGTTACTCCAAGTATTTTTTTTTTAATTTTTTTATTTAAGGCGTCTCAACATCTGTGGTCATTTACGCCCGGAGCCATCTCAGTGCACTGCCAGCCTCCAGACAGTGTTCTCCCGTTACAGACCACACTGTCCATCACCGGATAGTGTGCTGTATGGGCTGCTAGAAATAGAAAATCTAAGAGAAGCACGGCTGGATTCGAACCCGTGATCTACGCGTTGCTAGTCCAGCGCACTGCCACTGAGCTAATCCCTTCCCCTTCTACTCCAAGTAAAACACCTAAATCAATTTTTCAGAGAAACAGATGTTCAAATAAAAGTAATTAAACTTTATATTACGTACAGATTAGTTAGAGCGTTTAAAAGGAAGACGCTAACAATCGCTAATAAAAGATTTTTTTCTTAACACCTAGAAAGAGGAAGTATGCCAGATTTTTGGAAATTTTGAGTTTTCACCGGAAATCCATGTTTTGAAGGTTCCTGAGTTTGAAAACAAAAATGTCTTTAGTAAATGGTCTGTGTGTGAACAAATGGAAAGTTTCGTGCAAAATCTATCAACCGGAAGTGTTACATTACTTTTTCCGTTTGAAGCAATTTTCTTGAAGATGGCTCCCATGATTTTTTTTTAAACATTGTATACTTTTTACACACACATAAATACTAATCACTTTTATGTGAAACATTTTTCCGGGAAAATTATATTTTATGGGGGGGGGGATTGTGAGGGAACAGTAGCATTTTGCTTTCCTTTTTTATTGGTTCTGCCATTTTATAAACATAAATACACATTAGAAGCATTACAAATATTTTGAAGGAATGGATAACCGGAAGTGTGACTTATAGAATAAGTTTTGGTTTGAGGGGGGGAGGGAGGTGGAATTTACTCGAAAACGACTCTGACAGATTTTCTTTAAACTTAGAATGTTGAAAACCTATCATTTTTATTTGTAACATTTGGCTAGTAAGAAATTGTTTCCGAATAACAGTTCAATATTTTTGATAGGATTTGTTCAATATTTTATTGCGCTCGCTTCTGAACTACAGTGTAATCACTAGCTGCATGGGCTGTATACACATGTCCTCCCATCATCACACTATTTATGTTAGTTCATAAAATGAATAAATGTGTAATGAAGTTTAAAGTGAATTTGTCATTTTTTATATATATAATTGTAATTAACTGTGGTAAGACGGGAAGAGATTAGCTCAGTGGTTAGCGTGTTTGACTCCCACGCGGAGGTCTCGGGTTCGAATCCAGGGCGCACATCTTAGATTTTTTTCTTGCTAGGGGACTCTACAGCTCACTGTTCGGTGATGGACAGTGTTGTCTGTAACGAGACAACACTGTTCCGGATGCCGGCAGTGCATTGAGAAGGTTCCGGGCACCAGTAAAAAGAAAAAAACAAACAACAGCGATAAGAGTAAACTTTGTGAGTGTTTCAACCAGAAAATTTTTTTCCTTCATTTGAATGCGATTCGAAAGTTTGACTCTTGCAATAAAATGCAGTATAGTTGTATAGTCACAATTCACTGGTTACCCCTTTTCTATTGTTTTCCTTTTATTAAATAATGCTGTACAGACTGTATCGACACATAATCTGTATTGTAAAAAAAAAAAAAAAAAAAAAAAAAAACATGAACATTTCTTGGAATACTTTTATAAATACGAATAAATAATCATTTGAGAAAAGCTTTCCGTTTCAGTCTAATTATTACAATGGCACTGAAAATTATACTATATGGTGAGTAATATAGGTATGAGTAAATAACATATGAATTATTGTGAATCTGTTTTCAATCAGTTCTATTACATTGTTTATAATCCTTTAAAATCGTTTTTTTTTTTTTTTTCATTGAAATCATTAAAACGGGTATTATGAGGCTTGGTCGTGTTCATTCAGATGGGTAGATTGATCGTATCAAAAACACTGAATCAACTGCTTATAATATTTAAAAATTAACCGTCACAAATTACGCTAGAATTAAAGCAAAATCCATCTATACCATACCGGAAGTGGGTCAGTACTGAATGTTTCCTCGGAAAAAGCTCCGACAATTTACTTCTAACTTCAGAGAGTATCTGCACACTAAATACCCTATCACTTTTATGAGAAACATTTTCTCGGGAAACTTGATTTTTTTTAAGGTTTCTATGGGAACATTAGCTTTATGCTTTTCACGAAAGTACCACTTCAGTATATGATTTTACCACCTAAACATTGAACGCATTACAAGTTATCAAGAATTCCAAATTGAAAAAAATTGGTTTCCCGGAAGTGCGACTTTACAAATTAGATTTTTTTTTTTTTGAAATTTTCTCGAAAACTGTTACAACGATTTTCTTTACACTTGTGAATACTTGCTGCATTAGATAAATACGCATCACTTTTTATTTGATCATTTTTCTGATAAAATTATTTTTAGGTGAATAATCTGAGGAATCTGAGATATTATTGGCTCTCTACAATGTAGTAATTTTCTATCTGCCCTCTGTTGGGTAGGCTGACTTTTATCTCCCCACCAACTATATATTCATGTTAGGACATATGAGCAACATTTAGAGTTAAAAAAAAAAATGGTATTTTGTAGATAACTGTATTAAAGAGGAGTAACAGAAAGTTGTGTGAGTGTTTCACACCAGTTTTTTTTTTACTTCTCTTACTCCTAGCAAGAGGAAGTATTGTAATCGTGTCAAATTTTCGATATCGAGTTTTCACCGGAAATATCCGTTTTGAGGTCCCTTGAGTCCAAAAAAGGGGTTTCTGCAAATGGTCTGTGTGAGTGTGTGTATGTGTTTATGTATGTGAACACATAGCTCAAAAACTAAAAACCGTAGAAAGTTGGTATTACCATGGCATCTGACAGTGGGTCATCTGTGAAAATTCCACAACCGGAAGTACCATTTTACTATCTTTTTTTGTTTTTTTTTACGTTTTTCTCAAAAATGGCTTCGACGATTTTCTTCAAACTTGTTACATCAACTACACATACAACGAGCTACAACTTTTATTTGAAACATTTCTCTGGGAAAATTCATTTAACGGCAGTTATGGGGGTGGGGTTAGGTTTCCATCCAAAGTGCTATTTCAGTTTATTAAACAATTCTATCATCTAAATAATGTTAATTAGAATTAAATATGTTGTTGAAATTCCGAGTTTGAAAAAAATCGGATAACCGGAAGTGCGTTTATTTTACTTTACTAAATGATTTTTTCACTTTTTCGCGTTTTTCTCAAAAATGGCTCCGGCGATTTTCTTGAAACTTTATATATAGACTAAACATACAAAGATCTACAACTTTTATTTAAAACATTTTTCTGGGAAAATTCATTTAAGGGCACTTTTAGGGGAGGGTGTGGGGTTATGTTTTTCTCTAAAATGCTATCATAGTTGATTGTACAATTCTATCATCCAAACAAAATTATAAGAAAGAAATAGATGGCCCAAATTGCGAGTTTCAAGAAAATTAGTACACCGGAAGTACGCTTTTACTGACCAGATTTTCAGTTTTCCACGAATTTCATCAAATTTGGTACATTTACTATAAAATTTGTGAATTATAATTTTGAGAACTGGAGAAAGTTGTGAGTGTTTCACCCCAGATTTTTTTTTTTTTTTTTTGAGATATTTTGTTGACAGACACAATACTCTAAGAGACCATTCGCTTGAAAAACATTTTTTTGGTCCTCAAAGGTACTTCAAAACGTATATTTCCGGAGAGAACTTAATTTTGAACATTTAGCACGATCGCAATGTTCCTGTCTCTGTTTCTTGGCCACTAAAAGTAACAAGGCAGTAGAAACAAATAAAATAATTTTATTACATGACAGAAAAGCTCTGGACTATTCCAGGGGCGTTTAAAATGGGCTCTGGAATAGTCCAGCCGGTACATGATACCCGGGGTGGTGTACCAGCTCCACCTAAGGATTTTACTAGCCTCAGTGAAAGTGTTAACAGTAGAAGAAAGTAAAAAAAAGGGGGGGGGAAGCAATTATTTAGTTTAATTGTTTTTAAACTTCTTAATTTAAACAATAAATTGCACAATTTTAATAAAATAAATAGAATATGACTATAAAGAAATTAGAAATCAATAAAATATTTGTACGATTTATTATACGTATATTTCATTCACGCACGTACACACACTGACATGCAAACAATACGAGAACACAGATATATGTACAGACAAAAAGACTATTTTGCAATAGATAATTAATTGAATTAAACACTAAATGGAAAGTTCATAAAACTTTTATGATGAATTTCAATGAAAATAATGACGTGCTCTGGCCACCATTTTTTGTTCTATTTTACCATTCTAACTTTAATTAATTTGTAACATTTCTAAATTTATTATTTATTTATTTAAAAAATAATTACTTTTTATATTTTGGTAATTTTGATATATACTTAGTGGACTTATTTATATGTATTTATCAAATAAATACGCTTGATTTAATAATAGATAATTTAAGCATCCAATTTTTGCTTCAAAGTTGGGCCTTACTAAGCCCACAGAATTCATGGCTGAAAACTTTTATTTCAAAATATTTTTCTGGTTAATATTTTTAATTAATTTTATGGAGGTTAAATGACTTTGTAGGTTTCCTTCGAAAGTGTGCCACTTCCAATCATCATGTTCCATCATCTGTGTTATATTTTGGAGCTAAATAATTTATTAAAAGTTCCTAAAATGAATAATGGATGATTTTTACTTTGGCTTATTTTTATTTATGTATTGCTGCGACCGGAAATATATGTGTTGAGTTATTTGAATATGAAAAATAAATGTTTTAGCGAATAGTTCGTGTGTGTGTGCGAGTGTGAACAAAATGTTTCAAAAACGGAAAATCCTAGGGCGCTCAAACTTGGTATTTCGATCAGCTAGCTACTACCACCTCAACTGATGTGAAGTTTTCGTACAAAATTCATTAACCGGAAATGCGACTTTACTGAATGCTTTATATTCAGAATTTCGTGATTTTCTCAACAAACGTGTCCAATGGTTTTCTTTAAAAACTTCGTATACTATCTAACACACCAAATACCCTATCACTTTATATAAAATGTTTTTTTGTTGCCAATAAACTGATTTTAGTTGGAGTTTTCTACGCAATATGAGAGCAATATAACGCTGTCTTCTGGAGTACAATGTAACTATATTAAAGTGAGTACCTGAGCCAAGGGTGAATATACCAGCGTGTATAGAACTTGGGACCAAAATATCTACAGTTAAAGAAAACTTGACAATTATATAATAATTGTATTAACTGCATTAGGTCGTGGTGGTTAATAGTTGTTGAGTTGTTGTTTCACACCAGATTGTTCTTTGTTTGTTAAATTACAATGATAATAACGGTAGTTATTGTTATATGCGGTGTATGGTATGGTGCAGTATTATATATATATATATAATAATATATATAAAGAGGGAGTGAGAGATAACTTGTTTGAAGTAATCAGTGATCAAATTATCGAGATAAAAACGGCGTATATTTTTATTTTAGATATAACTGTAATTTCTAATGAGTATCCATAGAATTGGGTAATATCGTCATAATATCAACACCTGGATATGTGAAAATGGCTTTCATTTTTGTTTGTTTGTTTGTTTGTTCCTGCCGCTGATGATGTAACAACCATGATAGAATGATGATGACGTTGTAACCATTATATGAACGTTTGTAATAATAATAGATTATATATATATATATATATATATATAAGCATAGACTTCCTCTCTCTCTCCCGCAAAAAACATCGAAAATTTCATTCCAAAGTGAGATAGTCCTCTGTATGTATAGTCAATATTGACAATTTAATGAAACTCGTCACTATTTTTCTGGGAAAAGATCGCAGAAGCTGAAAAATCTGTTCAGTAAAAAATTCGCTTCCGGTTCACCAGAATATTGGTTCTTTAAACCGGAATTTTGGCAATATATTTAATTTTCTTTCATTAATATTATCATAAAGATGATAGAATTCATGTATTAAATTAAAATCATACCTTTAGAAGAAACCATAACTTGCACCTCTACCAAAGAATGAATTCTCCCCGAAAAAATGGTTCAAATAATAGTTTATAGCTCTTTATTTATGTAGTTGGGGTACTAAGTTTAAAAATATTATTGGAGAGCCGTTTACGAGAGAATCGTCCAAACAAAACAAAAATACGTGGAAATCCATTCAGTGGATTGGTACTTCCGGTTGACCGATTTTTTTCACAAAACCTTATTGTCAGGTTCCCGCTCGTGGAACTACTCTAAAACATCGGTGAAAACTCAATTTCAAAAAATTGTAATACTTCCTCCTTACCAGGACTAAGAAAGGAAGTAAAAATGTATAATTAATTAATGCATTGCTAAATGTATAATTTGATAAACAGTGTGCAATATGAAATGAAAATATTGTATTTCTAACATAATATATATTCAAGGATAACATGTTATGATTTGTATAAATGTATTTACATTTTATACGCACACAGTTTTTATTTCTTGATTAAAGAAATTATTTTAATAATACAATTCTCACAGTTACTGGGAGAGTATTGTGCCCCTTTAAACCTTCCTTTTTGAGATATTAATATTTGTGTTTTACTTTCTCTTACTCCTAGTAAGAGGAAGTATTGTAATCGTGTCAAATTTCGATATCGAGTTTTCACCGGAAATATCAGTTTTGAGGTCCCCTGAGTCCATAAAAGTGGTTTTTAGCAAATGGTCTGTGTGTGTGTGTGTGTGTGTGTGTGTGTATGTGAACAGCATAGCTCAAAAACGAAAAATCGTAGAAAGTTGAAACTTTGATATTCCGTTTAGGTATCACCATGGCATCTGACAGTGGGTCATCTGTGAAAATTCCTCAACCGGAAGTACCACTTTACTTGTTGTTTTTTTTTACTTTTTTGCGATTTTCTCAAAAATGGCTCTAACGATTTTGTTTAAACTTGTTACATCAACCACGCATACAAAGAGCTACAACTCTTATTTGAAAGATTTCTCTGGAAAAATTCATTTAAGGGCACTTTTAGGGGAGGGGGTGAGGTTACGTTTTTCTCTAAAGTGCTATCACAGTTGATTATACGATTCTATCATCCAAACAAAATTAATTAGAAATAAATAGATGACCAAAATTCCAAGTTTTAAGAAATTTAGTAAACCGGAAGTGCGCTTTTACTGAACAGTTTTTACAGTTTTCGACGAATTTCGTTAAATTGGGTACTACATTTCGTTAAACTATAACATTTGTCAATTATAATCTTGAGAATAAGAGTAAGAGAAAGTTGTGTGAGTGTTTCACACCAGATTTTTTTTAATATATGAATATAATTACGAACACTTACATCGTTAATTTATTATAAAGCGTACAAATGCAAATTTATTCAATTTTTTTTCAATTCTAATGGGTGAACAAAAAATTACCAGGTAACTTGGGTTCCTAATTGACCCAAATCATTTATAGTTATCAAATCTGACCTCAAATGCCGACATAGATTGCCTGTTTTCAACCGACCTCAATTTAATATTTGCAAAACCAACTTTAATGTACGGTTCTGCTACCCATACTTTACAAGCATTGCTAGAATTCTAAATTTTAAAGAAAATCGGTCAACCGGAAGTACCTACAGCTTTACGATATAGGTTTTTGTTTTTGGAAATCTTCAAATCATCTCTGGTTCAATTGTCTTTGGAAAACGAATGTAATGATTTTGCTTTAAACTGAAGGAAGGAAACACTAACTGCACAGATATAAAGCTGGGTTTACACTGCGGGAATCTGATTCGCGAGTGTGATGCGCGCATCAAAACTCGCTTAGTGTGGACGTGTCTAGACCTGCGAATCGTGAGAGGTGGGGATGACTCGCGAGGCAGCCGGGTGAGGTACCTGGTAGTCGGTCTTAGGCCCACATCAAAGGTGTTTCACCCTCTTAAATTCGCACAGTGTAAACCATTTCAATTTTCTTGCGCCCATCAAACTGGATCGAAATCAGGCCATACAGCTTATCAGTACGAATCTTCTGTCGCCAAGAACCTCAGCGTGGTTCCTTATTGTTATAGCTTCTCTCATGTCGGTCCATCTTTTCAATTGGTGGAGCAATTAGAGTATTCAGATGATCAAAATCTTGTGTCAAACGCGTAAAGTTTCTGACAGTTTCATCAACTAGTTCAACGGCCATGACCCTCATCAATCTGTTTCCATATTGATATCGTTGACGAAATAAATTCTTTCACCTAAAAGTGGCATTTTTTTCGACGTTCTCTCCTCTTTTCAATAAAGTAAATTCATATAAGGGGCAGTTATGGGAGAGGGGTGAGGTTAGGTTTTCATATATAGTGCTGTTTCAGTTTATTAGACAATTCAGTCATCTAAATAATGTTAATTAAAATTGAATATGTTGTTGAAATTCCGAGTTTGAAAAAATCGGATAACCGGAAGTGCGTTTACTTTACCACTTTACTAAATGATTTTTTTCACTTTTTTGCAATTTTCTCAGAAATGGTTCCTACGATTTTCTTGAAACTATCTATATAAACTACAGATATAAAGATGTACAATTTTTATTTAAAACCTTTCTATAGGAAAATTCATTTAAGGGCACTTTTAGGGGAGGGATTAGGTTATGTTTTTCTCTGAAGTGCCATCATAGTTGATTATACAATTCTATCATCCAAAAAGAATTAATTAGAAAGAAAAAGATGGCAAAAATTCATGACAGATGACAGATTTTTTTTTTTTTTACATGAAGTAACGTCCTGATTCTATCCAGTCAGTGAATAAATGAGGTTGGTAATAAACAGGAAGGGAATATTTGTCACATATTCAGCTCTGGTTATAACCAGCTCAAAGGTGGTTTTACTTCACAGACCACCAAGAGCTGTAGAACAAAGAGAGAGGCTTGTATACTGTATTAAACCTAACAATATAAATGTCTTAACATTATATTCTAGTTTCTGGTTTCTAGTTTTTTGCAAATAAAAACAATAAACTATTTCATTAAAAAAAAAAAAAATACTCATTATTAGAAAAGAATGTGTTTATATTGGGCGTATTTATGAATTTATAAGTTAAAAAAAAATTGACCAACTCTAAATTAGAATACAATATACAAAAGGTTTCTTTGAGCTATGTGGGATATTACTGGCGCCTTTGCCTTTCAAGTTATTCCAAGGCCAATAGGGATCGCATCCCCATTCATTCGTATTTTTTTTTTTTAAATATTTGTTCATTTCCTGTGCCATTTTTTATTTATTTAATTATTTAATAACAAGCCATTTATTACTTAATTTGTACTTTTATAAAGAGAATGATGGATCTAATAATTTAACAATTACTATATTTGAAAATACAATGATATTGTTTTATGACGGGTTGATAATTATGTAAATTACATTTAGATGGCGCACATTTATTAATTACGGCTTAACTTTTTTCCAGATTTTTATTCGATTTGCGTATCTATATAAAATTAAATTGCTATTTTTATTTTCTTACTCCAGTAAGAGAAAATATGGCGATGAAGCAAATTTTTTGGGCTTGAGACCCTTGTCAAGCTTAAAGTGAAATATCAAGGTTGAAGTTTCTGCAATTATCGGTTTACAAATGCCATTTTCTGGAAACAACCTTTTACCAGCAGTAACAAGTCATATCCAAACAAAGGCTTAATATGAATGTACAGGGTGTCCCATTTAAACGGGCCACTTTTGAAATAACTCTTAAACGAAGAAAGACATTAAAAAAGTGAACATAAGTTTGTTGAAGTATTTGCGCTCTAGTTTATGATAGTGTTAATGTTATTTGATTTTATTGCCGCCTTACACCTGAAATCGGTGATTGAAAGCTGCGATTCCCTTCTGACCCCCACTTTTTACTGCTGCATTGAAAACCACTAAAAAAAATGAAGAATAATGCCGTTAATTTCACTTCAATATTTCAAACTGTTGCCGAGATATTCAACCATAAAGATAAAATTTTCGCCGTTTTTTTCCTGTTTCTTGGTGTCATAAACTAAAATTAAAAGCGGATTTTCTTAGTAATTTGTAATGAATAAGAGAGTTCAATTGCTGACAACACGTAAATCCTATTTTAAAACCATGAGGGACTTAAAAATCAGGTAAAACGTCATTAA
>JAAEAF010007296.1:0-60394 GCA_011037195.1 Triatoma infestans
AAATCACGCCTTTAGTCAAGAGTCCACGATGTTTCGTTCGAATGGCAGGCCTTACTTCGTTTGTGAGGATTTTACTGTATTTCTGGCTGTTGATGGTTCGTTGATCTTCGAGATAGTCACAATAAATAGGCCTCTGCGAATCCCCGAATACTGTAAGCATGACTTTACCTGCACATGGCTGGGTCTTGAATTTCTTCGATTGGAACCCGCATGTTGATTCCACTCAAGGCGTTTGACGCATAGATCGGCTCAAACTGGGTGTCCTCCATGTTTTCTCACATGTTACCATTTCTATTTAAAGTCGTTCGTTTTTCTATAAACAGCTTCTTCACTGTTTCGATTTAACCGGTTTGTTTTTATGGGCGTCCCTTAGTTGCCTTGGCCCATCATCTCTCACCCAGTTTTCTTCTACTACAGCTGATTCTGAATAATATTATTGACAGTTTCACATCTCCAATCGCGTACCTTCTTCAGCTATCAGTTCAACGGGAATACGGCCTGTTGTTCCTTAATTAACGCGTTAATGCAAAATTCGAGGGAGGAAGTTGCAACTTCAATCAGTCGCCCACTTCGTTGCTCGTCACAGACACTTACACGACCACTTTTAAACTGTTTTACCCATTCGTAAACATTCGAATAGTTCAAACAATTATTCCCGTAAACTTTCAACATTCGTTCGTGGATTTCACTACCTCTGATACCCTCTGCAACTAAAAATCTAATCATCCGAAGTGGCATGCTCAGCGGATTCGACATTGTTAACTGAATAACATTGAAGGTTATGCTTACCAAATACTCTGAACAGCTGATCAGAAACTAATTACAAGTGCAAACTTGACGCAATGAACTATTGTATTGGAGTAAACAAACGTCCTGTTCTACGCGATTTGTGTTCGTTCCTTTATATGCCTGACCCTTCGTCCAGTTTTTGAAATAATTAATATAATTTACAGTTTTATTTAGTTTTTAGTTTTTGTTTTATTAACTAACTCCGGCGCTTGTACCCCGGTCACCTCGTATTCTTCATTGACGCTCCAGAAAGAAAAAAAAATCTGGTGTACAACACTCAAACATCTCCTCTTGTTGCAATTATAAAAATTAAATTATACAAATTTTCTTTAATCTTTGAATATTTATTAAATTTTGTTTCTCGTTAACATTCCACAAAACACAAGAACCACGGAGCAATCTCAGAGTGACATATTGTTAATATTTTTTTTTTTACGAACAGCAACCTTCGGCCTCTATCTATTGTGAAAATAAAACTTGAAGTGGCAGGCATCCTTAAGTCACATAACACATTAAAATAATTCTTTACAGCAAAATGTTTCAATAAAAATGTTAGGTTACGTGTGATTAGGTTAGGTGTGTTAGGTTAGGTTAGGTTAGGTTAGGTTAGGCTACGTGTGATTAGGTTAGGTTAAGTGTGATTTATCTAGTACTCATATGAGAGTTATGTTTAACAAAAATATCTTTGATATTTTTTGTGAAATAAATGCGGAAAGGGGAAAAAACTCATTAAAGTCGGATTTCAAGTTGACCGAAAACTACATATCGATCCAGTGTTAATAGGTCAATAAATGGATCAACTTTTTTAATTTTTTTTCTTAGTTTAACTGGTTGACATACAATTTAAACAATTTGATTCATTCGATTTGATTCGCTCGTACTACTTCTTAAAGCAATACCAGAAATTAATATCATTTAGCCAATTAAACACAAAAATTTAATTGGCCACTGTTCAGCGAAGGACTTCCGTAGAATTTGGGAAAGTTTAGTTTTACTATCAACACTTTGGTTAAGCATTTTCTTATACCAAAGTCAAGTACTTAACTTAAATTATCAAGTTGAGAAAATTATTTATTTGTTGGTAGTAGAGGTTTGGATATGACCTGGATGTTCTGTTGTGGAAAAAATCTGGTATGAAAACACTCAAACAACTTTCCCTTATTCCTGTTAGTACAATTATATATAAAATAACCAATTTTACGTTTTGTGCACATAAATTTAGAGATGCTGAGAAGATAAGTACCTATCTATTAACCTTGGCAGGTAAAGAGATGATTTTTGCCTGGCCCAGTGGAGCGCATCGAAAACACTGAACCAACTACATATAACATTTCAAAAAAATATAATGCCACAAAATTCCGCACAACTATTCAAAAATCGTTTTATTTTTGTAAAAATTGTTTCTAATAAAAGTGATTCGTTTATATATCTGTGCAGTTAGCATACCGAGTTTAAAGGAAATCGTTACAGTCGTTTTCAAGAAAATTCCAAAATACTCAAAAAAAAAACCCTCCTCTTTAGAGATGCACTTCCGGTTAACCCTCGACTTTTTTTTCAAATTCGGAATTCTAGCTTTTAATTTGTATTAATGTTATCTAGGATGGTAGAACCGGTTATTATATTGAAGGGATATTTAACTTGAGCTTAACGTTACTCTTCCCCCAGAACCGCGCAAACAATTAATTTTTCCCGGGGAATTGTTTCATATAAACCAATCAGAAACAGTTTTAATGAAAGTGTATTTTTTTTGTTAACAATATAATGAAAAAGTTATAAATAATTGGAATTGTCTCATTGGCTGCCCTTGAGGATTAAAGTACTATCGTAGCAGACGAGACTTTTAAAAATAGCATTCAATAAAAAGAAATCATTTTTTATCTTGCCCATCGAAAAATAAACAACCTATATAGCTTAGTACAATAGAAATATTCTGCATTTTTTCGCTAGCTTTCTGTGACTTTTCGCTGTTGAGATACTGTGTTAAATATATATTTTAGACAAAAATAATTTTTTCGTATTCAGGTGGACCCCAAAACATATATTTCCGGTGGAAATTCAATTTCAAAAATCTGGCACGATCGCAATACTTCGTGTTAGTGTAAGAGAGAGTAAAAATTCATCAAGAGACTGCCAGTCAGACACGCGGACTTATAGATCGTGTTTAAAAAAAAAATTATCTGACTATCTATCAATCAATCCTTCATTACTTGAAAGCCTGGTAAATTGCATAACTTCTATCTGTAAGGCGCTTATATATCAGACAATCTTCTAAACAATGTGTATGTACGTATATTTTTATTAAATTAGGCAAGCATTCCTTTATGTCCTCGCATGGTTTGTATGTACGTACTTAAATGAAAAATGACCAACGATATAGTGTGACATATATGTGACGTAAATTAATAGATGTTTGAAATAGTGATTAATGAACTATGAGAGATATTGGAATAACGATGGATGAATGCGATGAAAATATCTTTCAGATAAATTTTGAGCTACTGTAAACAGATTCTTTTTTATTTTAATATATTAGCTTAAAAATTCCCTTTTATTATCTTCGTACTTTACGGTGATTTAACTGTAAATCACTAAAAATAAGAATTCCCTGTAATGTTGGTAAGCCAACATTCACTTTTTATTATAATATACAACTTTATTCGCTCAATTAGGCCGCACTTACCATAGTCGGATTACATTTATCTCAGGATTTGGTCAAAGTACCATTTTACTACAAATTAATTATCAAAAAAATTAGTAGTTATATCACTTTTAATATGCAGCATTGTTCTAGGATAGTTGAATGATAGCTGGTCGTGCCAAGAATCTCCATGGGTCCCGGTCGTACAATGGTCGAGGCTAGCATCTCACGCTCCCTGCTTACAGTGGTCACACCTACGATCCTTGTTTAACCTTTGAAATGGGTTCCGAATCACTAAAGATTCATAGGATCCGAAGAATGAAGAATCAACCTAGTTACTCGCTACCTAGGGCAGACGAGGGTGGGAGATTTTATATATGCAATACACAGCCGAGCTAGCCCAGTCAGCAACCTTCTACTACTTTCTCATCACTCAGTCTGTTTCTGTATATATTTTTCGGATTAATAAAATTTAATTCTTCCGAACCCATAGTATGGAGACATGTCCAGCTCCTCAGAGCCTCCAGGGACTCCTGTCCCATGGAAAAGGTGAAGAGCTAGCCCTTGCTCTCCGAGATACACCCCATGACGATCCTCAGGCCAGTGTTCAAGCCCTGATTGCCAAACCTCAAGAGGTTGAGTACTTGCTCTGCCTTTACTGGCTCGCCATCCTCATGTGGCACAAAAACCGTGCACACTACAGATTTCAGGACCTCATCCTCCACCAGGATCCTGAAGGCAGCGCCTTCCCAAGGCCGCAGCGAAGGGACGACCTGGGAACCTCTGTCGCCCAGGCCGCACTATCTGTCTCGTCACAGGTGGGCAGGAGTTATCCCGATTTAAGGGTGCATTTGAGAAAACGCGCCCGCCGATCCTCCGTAGAGTCCGCCATAGTGGTAAGCAGGGATTTCTGGATGGCCTTAAGCCTCTCCGGATCCAACTGCGTGTCGGGATATCGGTCGCGGCGATCGCGACCCTCTCCGAGGACACAGCCTCCCCGTAGGTTTGAGACCTAATCCTCTTCGCAGGCCGCGACGCTTTCGGTTACTTCCTCCGATCGCGGCCGCTTTTCGGCTTTCTCCGCTTTGCTCATTTGTCTCGCGAAGTTTTCCTTGATGATGGTACGTATGGCCTCTATCTCATCAACATCTCGCTTGACCAAAGTATGAACCTGCTTGATAGGCGGGCTCTGCTTATGTCGTCATCTGACATTAGGTCAATTGCGTACAGGGATTTAACCCTTGTGGATCCTCGTACTGGTTGTGATGTGACCTTGGGATTGTGGGCAAAGGCCTGTCCATCCGAAGGTCCTTGTTTGTTAAATTTTTGTCTGGTGCTTGTCATGTTATTCCCATGAGAAGCTGGGGAGGTAAGTACACCCGGTGAGAGCCCCGCAGTGACCGGGTAAGGCTACTTACTCTGGGAGGGCGCCTGGTATCCCAGAGGCTCGGTGATGACCCCGGGATTAGGCTCCGGGACCAACCATCCTATAGGCACGGGTCGCATAAACCGTAGGTTTGAGCCGGACAGAGAGGCAGGTTGAGGTGAGATGGGAAATAGGAGGATGGTGATGAAGAATAGGAAGCCAACGAGGGGGTAATCGTTGACCTGCCATTGCCCTAGTTAGCCGTGACACCAGAAGAACCTAGGTGCCACGTTGCCCAGCCCCCACGATGTGGGCGTTAGGGTTGGCTCGCTGCCCCACTGGCTAGCTTTCAACCAGTGACGCAGCATTTGGGGGCCAAATATTTCAATGTTATTTTCTTTTATAAAATTTGCTTCTTAGGATCGGCCAACTTTTCCCTTGTGGCGCAATGTGCCGGACTTTTCTGGCTCTACTTCTCTCCAGCAATGGACAGTCAAATATCATTTAGGAATGATTCTCTGGAATTGAAATAATCCAGAGAACTATATTCTGAATAATAGTGTCTTGACAAGGACAATAGGGTGCTAGATCCAGGTAAAACCTGTGAAGGTATTTTATATTGGGACCATGCCCAGAGGAAATTTTTGTTAAGGCATGAGTGATTGGCATCCTTAACTTTTTTCTGCTTTGCAAATTTGGAAAAAATAGTTTTGTTTCTGTTCCATTAAGAGTACCCTGCCATTGTGGATCTCATCTGTCATACTTTTTTTCAAGCAAGATACGAGTAAATTTCGGATTTAGGATACCGGCAGCTTCCTCATTGCCCTCCAATCCCACATGGGCTTTAATCCATTCCAAAATCACTTCCTTCCCTACATCCTTCGAACTACTAATTTCTTTCCTGGCTTTCCTTGCAGATTCTGCTATGATTGTCGTAATTTTTTATTGAATCAATGGCAATGGCAATGACTCTACTGTCAGTCATAACTACTACTTTTTTGAAACTATCTTGACAGTGAGTTCTTCTGTGTGATTATTGCTACAGAATTTGTTTAATCGATATTTACTTGAATAAATTTTATCTTTATTCTTATAGAATTCAAAAAATGTATATGTGTGTGCATATGTGGTCTGTTTTAACAGAATATCTCAGAAAATCGTAGAAAGCTCAATCTTGATATTTCCTTTAATTTTACTCAACGCATCAGACAAGAAGCAAAATCCATCAATCGGAAATGCGTTTTTACTGTACAGTTTTTTGTTTTTCACGATTTTTCTCGGATAAGGCTTCAACAATTTTCTTTAAACTTCGTATACTAACTCACTAAAGTAGGTAAACAATTGTGATAAGTAATTTAGATTTCTTTAATATCTTTATTTAATATTAATTAATACATGAATTTTAAGATCACTGAAATTTGTAAGCTCTCTTTTTAGTCAAGACAGTTTAGAGAATACATTTTTTTTTTTGTTAGGATGTAAATAAAAATGTACACTTTAAGAAAGTTAGTCACGCAATTTCTACAAAATTACAGTGACTCCACTGTTTATTCTCGGTTATTTGGAAACATTGAGATGAATAGAATTATTTATAGGTGAATTGGCAAACAATCCAAGAAGAATTCTTGTAATATAGTAGTGCCATTAAAATTGACAACCTAAGAGCAAAGAGAATTCCAATTTACTTCGTTTTTTTTTTTTGTCTTTAGATTACAGCCTATCTCTGCCCGTTACAAATTATTGTCAGTGTTCAGATAGAAATGAAATTATTTAGGAAAAATCTGTTTACAATTAATATAAAACTTGGCTAATTCTTTCCATAAATGTGTAATTTCAGTTACAAAAATAGTATTATCAATTAAAGGGAAACTCGTTTTATATTTACTAATGACGTTAAACAAAAACTGTTCTCTATGTACTTCATATTGGGGGCAGATCATAACCACATGTTCAGATTCCCCCAAACTCCACAACATGGACATAATAGGGAATTACAACATTGTAAAGTAAATAAAGTAATGCCTATTTATTGAAGCGGGCTTAACGTCCAACTACCAAATTAGGTGTCGTGGACGGGGGCGAAAGCACTTACTTTACTAATAACATTTTTTAAACAAATATAAAATTTAGTTATACGCTGGATTCGAACTGGGATCTCCCACTTACAAGTCCATGCTCATAACCACTACACCAACACCCGCCCCGAATTACAACATTGTTTTTATTTAAATATGCCCTGCATATAAAATGATTAATTTGGATTTTACACACAGTGCAAAAAATGGTGAATAAAAATTGACGAGACAAAATACCAATACACTACTTTTACATTAAGACGGACTACATTGCCCCATCTATATTTTAATAGTATTTCTCTTCTAACTGCTGTCTATAAACGCTACTTAGAGTTATATATCGACAAACGGCTCACCTGGAACCCCCATACACGACTAAAAAGACAAGACCTCAACAGATGATTTAAACTATTATCACTACTACTCGGCAGACGATCTAAACTATCTCTACAATATAAAAGACTGATTTACCTGGTATTACTCATACGCTATTGAAATGTGGGGTTCAACCAAAAATTCCAATTCCCTACGAATCCAGTCATTCCAATCCAAAATCCTCAGACAAATTGTCAATGCCCCCTTCTATGTATCAAATCTCACCCTAAATCAAAACCTCAATATTCCTTACATAAACGAAGTTGCTAAAACCAAATACAAAAAGTTCCATCTATCCCTCTCTGCTCACCCTATCCTTTATTACGCCAGCTAAGCTCCTCTACCCTTCCAGATAATCCTCCCAGACGATTGAAACGCCGCTGGCCTTGAGACTCTCTAATGAATAACTAAGTTATTAACTAAGTAAAGCCATATGTTTTTTTTTTTTATGGAGTCTCATCGCTGGGTGAGTTCTCCACACAAGTGACTCTGGTGATTTGTATCTTCCGCACATTTACTATACATATACAGATGTAAATTACAAATAAATGAAAAAAAAAAATAATAACACTCAGTGATTATGATTAATTTATTGAATGTTACTTGAGCAAACCAGGAGGAGCGCCTGTTTTAATTTAGGGAATAGTAAAATGTTTCTTTGTTATAATTGTTATATAGCTTTTACCACCTTTCAATTGTGGAAGACCTAATTGTTTAGCTAATATCTCTAAATGGAATTTTTTATTAATAAAAAACAGGCCACTGGTAGCCGCCTGCCTCCTTAGCTCTGATCTACTTATTCCAAAATAATAACCTGATAATATGTTATTTAACTTTAGTAAAGCACTTCTTTAGTTTTGTCATTTTTGACACTTGGCGAAAGTGGAACCGCAAGCGGAATGCGTTGGCGCAAGCTATGCGCACGCTATAAACGAAACTCCTATCAACTAATCAGCATTCACTACTTGTTCACTGAGGATTGTGTGGCGCGAGATGAATGCGCTAATACGAATTATTTTTGTTATCATCGCAGTGACTGGATAAACTTATCATTTTTAGACGTATATTTAAGCCTAATATCATATATCACTAAGAACAAAATATATCACGATGATAATAAATATATTAGATCTGGCAACCCTAATGGTAAAACCCCTATTGATAGCCATCAATTCGGTTGTTTCTATTCATGCAATCTTATTTAGTTTATATTTTATAGGTAAAGTTTAATGAACGGTTGTAAGCAGCAGCCCAACAAATCTATAATAATTGGATCATCTGTAAAATAATGACATGTGTGACTGGCCAAATCTCATTTATCTTGAAAAGAAATATTGCATTTCTCACGGATATAGGGATGTCTTCATAGATCTTCTAATTGTTTGCTGTAAAATTTTATAATCCGTTAGAAACATGGACTTTTTTGTTAAAGAAAAAAGTTTGAGTGTTCAGTGCAAGTTATAAAACTGTCTGTAAGTGGTGGTCGGATTTTTACCTCTTCAATAATTGTATGTAAGAACTTTAGTAGCAAGATACTACTTAGTTGTTATACTGTCATAATGGTAGGATTTCAGATTAATTCATAATTTTTTTAGAGAGAAAGGAGGTTATGAATTTGAAAAAAAGTTCATAAGATTCAGCGTTTACACATCTATAGGTGGACGTATTGAGGAGCAAAATGTCCAGCGAGCGCTAAGAGAGGGAATATTATTTTACTTATTTTGAAATACATCTAAATGATGAGTACTGCATTTTTACTGGACGGTCCATAGAAAATGCAACCAACGTCCACAATAGCTCTAATGATAGAACGATATAAAAGCTAACTTTTGCATTGCTATCACAATCCCAGTTACTCTAAGTGATTTGGTTTGGTATATTATAATATCTGTTCGTTTTCTTCACCACTGATTATATGTGGCTTTCCCAAGAGAGTTTTCTATCTAATAATATTCCCAGAAGCTTGGCTTCCATTTCTGCACGAAAATTCAAAGCTATCTATTTATACTGAATCGAGGTGGGGAAAACCTCGTTTTCTAGAGATTGGAACCAAAACAGAATTATTGTCTGAAATAACTCGCACTTGAATGACCAACATTTTAAAACCAATGATAAGAAGTTGACTTTAAATTTTTCTGGTAAACGTTTTTCATCAGAGCAGGAAGTAATAATGTTTTTGAAATGGAAGTGATTGGAATTTACTTTTAAAATATTGAATAGCAACCTGGACTTTTAAAATGAATTTTTGTTTTCTTTTTTTTAATTTAAGGCCTGTCAACATGTATGGTCATTGGCGCCTGGAGCCTACTCAGTGCTCGGGACAGTGTCCTCTAGCTACAGACAACACTAGCATACAGTGAGCTGTAGAAGTCTCCTAGGAAGAGTACACCTAAAGGCAGCTGTCCAGCAGGTTTCCACTGACCTAATCTCTTTCCTCGATTGAAATATTAGTAACTAATTTCATTGTATTTAACTGTTATCTATGGTAGATGGTTTATCAATTATTTTGTTCGTTTAAAACTAGGCTTTAGTTTAGAGTTTTTGTTCAGATTAGCTTTCTTTGTTTAGACAGTAAATTTAGTTACTTTTCTTTTATATTATGTACGTTTAACTGTTTATAAATATTCAATCTCTTTATTACTGTAAATTATTCTATATAATATTTTTACTTATAAGCAGAATGAACTTCTCCGTTGGCTTTGCCAGGGTTGACTGTCTTCTCGTTTTCATTTCCATAAATAAAGCAGATTATTATTATTAAGTTGACCTTTGAAAATTTATTATATAATATTAAATTATTTTGTTAATATAGACATAAATTATGTTAACAAAAGACGTAGGGAATCTAGTTAGTGTAACCTATTTATATATTTATTAAAAGACAAAATAATACCAGTATAATGAGCGAAAACAAGCAAGCAATGGTGACATGTGGTTATGTCGTAGTAACTAACAAACGAATGGTTACATCTATATTACCTATGATTGGAAACATATATATCTTCATAATAACTTCAACAAAACCAATGTCATTATTTCTAGATGCCATTCTTTAACAAACTCTAATGAGGGAGTCACATAACAATCGTTGAAAACGTACAGTTTGCCCCAAGGCTATATTTCTAATACTATTATAAAGTAACCATACTGATGGCATATCTAGGCAAAATTTATATTTGCTTAAGACATCCTCATTTGGAATTATTAAATTCAATGAAATTTTCATACTCTTGTTGTTTTAAGAAGACAATATTGCGATCACGTCAGTTCATCCAAATTGGGTTCTTACCCGAGATACGTGTTTTCATTTTTTTTTTGTTTGTTTAGTTATTCGCGATTTTTCCCATTTTAGATATTTTGCACTATCTTTTTGCCTAATAATTGTCCCACTTCTCGATAGTTTACTAACTTACGAAGGAAAAAAAAAAGTCTTGTATAATAAGTCCAGATGACCGTACTAATGGTCTCTAACCGATGAATGATCGAAAAAAAATCTAGTGAGGGACAGTCAAAGAAAATTTCTTTTTTCTTCAATTTGAAGAAAATTTGTCAGTTACAACTGTTTTTTTTTTTTGTAAATCCGCATTAAAATAACAGTGTTTTAACAGTTTTTTTTAAAATATAATTCTCAATAGTAAAAATTAAGGAATCCAATAAACTTATTGAATCAAGAATGAACTGAGTGTATTCAATAAATCTAGTGTAGAACACTCATGAGGACTTTCACTTGGTATATTCCTCAGCTAATAATTGACAATTCGCGAAACTACTTTTTTTCTATGCCCCCTGGGTGCTGCAGGCTGTTCACGGCACTCAAACAGTCCCAAGAGAACACCATTTACAACACCTCCTTCAGGTTAAGATGCCTAAGGAATCCTAATAAGCTAACGGGCTCCAGGGAGGTTATAGCCCCTCCTCCTCCTGGTAACTGCCCAGGTTCTTAAATCTTCTCTGGGCGGTAGCCTCGCAGTCCGTTAGGAAATGTAATAGTTTCCTCCATCTCCCCACAGAATCTGCATGTGCTGTAACTCTCCAAACCTAGCTTCGTCAGGTATCCTACGAGTCGACAATGCTCCATGAGGAAACCCGTAAGAAGGCGGACTTTGTGCTTACTAAGGCCGATGCAGGCTTACGATCTCCGTTGGTTATAATTTCCCAGGAAGATCTTGGCCTGCCGCAGTCCGCGGAGAGAGATCCAGAGTTGAGATCTCTTTACCTTCTCCTCCTTCCTAAGTTCTTCCAAGAGAAACTGGTCGCTGACCGCACAAAAAAGTTCAGGCTCTAGAAGCGGGGATACAGCACCTATCTTTGCCAGAACGTCTCATTCCCTTCAATTTTTACTTTCTCTTACAATACTTAGTAAGAGGAAGTATTGTAATCGTGTCAAATTTTCGATATCGAGTTTTCACCGGAAATATCCGTTTTGAGGTCCCCTGAGTCAAAAAAGTGGTTTTTAGCAAATGTCTGTGTGTGTGTGTGTGTGAGTGTGTGTGTATGTGAACAGCATAGCTCAAAAACGAAAAACCGTAGAAAACTGAAACTTGATATTCCGTTTAGGTATCACCATGGGATCTGACAGTGCGTTATCGGTCAAAATTCCTCAACCGGAAGTACCACTTTATTAGTTGTTTTTTTTTACTTTTTTGCGTTTTTCTCAAAAATGGCTCCGACGATTTTCTTTAAACTTGTTATATCAACTACACATACAAAGAGCTACAACTTTTATTTGAAACATTTCTCTGGGAAAATTCATTTAAGGGCCCTTCTGGGGGAGGGGTGGGGTTAGGTTACCCTCTAAAGTGCTATTTCAGTTATTACACAATTCGGTCATGTAAATAATGTTAATTAGAATTAAATATGTTGTTGAAATTCCGAGTTTGAGAAAAATCGGATAACCGGAAGTGCTTTGTTTTAACACTTTACTAAATGATTTTTTTCACTTTTTCGCGATTTTCTCAAAAATGGCCCCGACGATTTTCTTGAAACTACACATATAAACTAAACATTCAAAGATCTACAACTTTTATATAAAACATTTCTCTGGGAAAATTCATTTAAGGGCACTTTTAGGAGAGGGAGGGTTACAGCTTTCTCTAAAGTGGTATCATACTTGATTATACAACTCTATCATCCAAATGAAATTAATTAGAAATAAATAGATGGCCAAAATTCCGAGTTTGAAGGAAATCAGTAAACCGGAAGTGCGCTTTTACTGAATAGTTTTTTTCAGTTTTCGACAAATTTCATTAAATTTGGTGCACAAACTATAACATTTGTCAATTATAATTTTGAGAACTGGAGTAAGAGAAAGTTGTGTGAGTGTTTCACACCAGATTTTTTTTTCTTTAAAATGCTATCATATTTGATTATACAATTCTATCATCCAAACAAAATTAATTGCAAATAAATAGATGGCCAAAATTCCGAGTTTCAAGAAAATTAGTTTTTTCAATTTTCGACGAATTTCATTGACATTTGGTACACAAACTACGAACAAAGTTGTGTGAGTGTTTCACACCAGATTTTTTAGAGAGAAAAGAGGTTATGAATTTGAAAAGAAGTTCATAGTATTCAGCGTTTACACATCTATAGGTGGAGCAAAATGCCCTGCGAGCGCTGAGGGTACACTTATTTTGGAATACATCTAAATGGAAACATATATATCTTCATAATAACTTCCAATGCCCTGGCACCCACCAGAGGTGACTTTATTCCTCCTATCATAAGTTTACGTGGGTATTCGCAAAACATTTTAGAGCTGGTGACAAAAGCGCCCTATACACTAATGACTGCTTGGCTATCGGAAAGGATTGCAATTTTAATTAACCTTAAAAATATATAAATAGTGGAACCCATATAAATTCTTCTAAATAACACTTTATATGGAAGGTTTATAGTTTACAGCTTCCCACAACATCTTCCTGAAATATAATTTTTCTAGGAGAAATATTTCATATAGGAGGTGTAGGCTAATAATGATGCAAAGTTATAATAACTGTGAACTGGGGGTAATAACGGTTATTAACAAACCATCTTCGAAATAAAGGAAATTGAAATAGGCCATTTGGTAAAGTAATTTTTGGTTTAAGGATTTTATTTAAGGGAATGCTAAACAGATAGGTCCTGGGTTCGAGTCCAGCTGCTGCCCTTAGTTTTTTTTCTTCCTAGGAGCCTCTTACAGCTCACTGTCCGGTGATGGACAGTGTTGTCTGTAACGAGAGAACATTGTCCGGAGGCAGGCATTCATTGAGAAGGCTCCGAACTTTGGGGTAGTTATATAGGCCCAGAAAGGGCTTTGGATAGCATAGGGCTTGGTCCCTCTCCACAGACAATAAAAAAAAACAGAGCTACGCTAAAGTTTATCACAGATGTTGCTTGATGATTATCATTGATCACCTTCTGATCATAACGTTAAATGTTTATGGCTTAATCGAAAGCCATAAAACCCTTTATTTGAAATACAACTTCTTACCCTGAACCGCAAATTTGGTAAATAGTCTTACAAATATTGATATTTTTTATATTTCATTCAGTGCATTTAAAAATACAATTTCCAAGAGATAAACAAAAAGAAAAAGCAAATTTAATTTTTCTTACTTCTTAGTAACTTAGTTTATACATTCAGTTTCTATAACAAATTTAATTTAAGTTTACATCTATTGATTATCACTCAAATGTATGTTTATAATTATTAGTTTAAGTATTACTTAGAATCAACAATATACATCTTCTTTACAACTTTATTACTTACTCGACCTTGTATGTTGTTTAATATTTGTTTTATTTAATTTGAACATTAATTAAGGAGTTTGCAATTATTGTATTTATGGGACATACTGTAATTGGGTAACCGTTAAATAAATAAAATGTAATTGTCTCTAAAATCCATTTTGATCATGAGTATATTATAAAACTACGATTTAAAACAATTTATTAAACGGGCAAAATAAACTTTTAAGATTTACATAATTAGGGGTAAAATATAAATAATGTCATTTTATAGCCTACACCATTAATTATCATTTTCAAATCATTAGGCAAAACAAAAAAAAAAGACGAAACAATTCTAACAATGATTTGCATGAATGATAATGTTTTGTTTTGTTTTTTCAATTTGTATAATCTTGTTGCATTTATCTGATTGCAAATTTCTTATGCGTTTATCTCAATGCAAAAATCGAAACAAGTGATTGTGAAATAAATCCTGGAACTGAATTTCTATCCTTTTTTTGCAACATTCCTAGAGAGTTAAGGTCAAGGATTTCACCTAGTTTATTACAAGTATCAAGTTCAGGTGTGGCCGTTTGTTATACACGATATCGTTTGTAACAAATACATTACTTCTTTAATTGGTACCTAAACTAAATTATCGCCAGCTAATTTTACAAAGAACGACAATGGTAATCGATGACTATTTATTGATTGTATTTTTATTAATTTCACTTGTAAGAAATGATGTTTTGAATAAATGGGAACAACATAATACCCTAATAATGTTGCCATTAGCTGAAAACCCAAAATATAGTTACAGATTTTTTTCCATGATAAGTTCATTTTGAGGTCATCAATTATAAATAACGTTTGCCCATCTTCAGGATGTCTTGATAATGAGTGTCCTATCACAGACTTGCAGAGATAATGTTGTTTACACACTGTTTTGGGGAATGGCCTCCCGGCAGTGTTCTTTGGTTACAGACAACAATGCATATTACCGGAAAGTAAGCTGTAGAAGCTTGATTTTGTGATCATCGATCAGTTTTTGGGACGTAATTTAAATTTATTAAATGTGGCCCAGACGAAAAATGATCAAATTTTACTTAGAATTGATATATAAGCAATTAAGATTAATCTTCATTTCTTTGGTTTAGAATTTTTATTTCAACTAAGTAATAAAGCTTTTTTTTTCTACTTTTTTTTATGGTGCAATTGTAATTTTTAAATTTTATTTTGGTAACATAAAACTATTATTTCACTCACAACTAGCTCAAGCATAGTTACCGATTTTGTTTTTTGTTTTTTTTGGTGACCCCGTTACATTTCATGTTACATAAGAGTTAGAAATTGTTTAGGACCTAAGTTAAAATGTCAACAGCAATTGAATGAAAATAAGTGGAAAATCACTATAGTTCACCGTTTTTAAACAAAAGGCAGAATATCATTTATACTAGAAACAATAAATTATTTGCTATGTTTGAAAGATTTACATTTAAGAAAATATTTTCTATCTTTAGACTCCGCTTGATTTCAGCTGATCAGTGCTGCTGAACAGACTTAAAAATGACTATGGAAAACAAAAGTAAAATTATATTTCAAACAATGGGAATAAATTTCAACTCGAATAGCTTAATTAAAGTAAGTGATGCCTATTTTGTTATCTTTACATCCATTTCTTAGTGAAATTAATAAAATCAAAAATGTTTATCAGAAAACAATGTAGAACCAAACGCAAACAAAACGGAGAAGGAGTTCTACCGTAATAAGAATTATTTTTTTAAAAAACCTATTCTAAACACCGCTAAATAAAGAGCAGTATTTAGTACGATTTCCTGATCTTAAGCCTAACATATTTTAAAGAATATTAAATGTTCAAAACTTTTTCTGAGAATTATGTTCAGTATAAAATTGCATTCGAAAGTCAAGAAGTTGACACAGCTGATATCTCTCCATTTCTGTGAAACCATCAAGATGATAAAGGGAGTTTGAATCTAAAATATACAAATATTAAGGATCGGAAATTAATCTCTAAATCTAGAACCTTACTATTTAGTGGAACTCAATAAAAATTATTACTTACGTTTTATTTATTTATTTTAATACAAATGTATAAGTATTAAAAAAACTATTTAATTGGGAAACAAGCGACAGCTGCGCTTGCGTCATGCTTGGCAGCTGGGCGTTTTATAAAAACTTTCCATTCCATTCTTGCTTATAAATTTGCAGAGTTAGAATATTCTAGAAGGAGATTCAACAGAGCCTGCAGGTTCGTGAACCTCTCTTGAGGACCACTAAATTAGAGGATACTAATGAAGTTTAGAATCTAACAAGCAACAATGGGCTTGAAGTAGTTTTAAGAGTATTTTGATTTTGAACTTGAAACTCAAAAATCTAGCATGTGTAACTTTGTAATTACAAAATGTAAATAAATGAATTATCAAATTTCTTCTTGAATGAAATATGAAAGGTTAGAAATATACGTGTTTATAGCATTCATAAACAGCTGATTTAAGTATAACAGCTGTTTATACCATTTATTTTTGTGTAAACCCATTTTTGGTTCATCTTCAAAATAACAATTCATTCAATAAATATTCTATTAAAAAAAAAAAAAAGTATCGTCTTATTTTGAATGAAAGTTTAAGGGTCGCACATTTTATGTAATTTCTTTCCTAACGTTCTTAGCGTGAAAAATCAGCGCACAAAGAGCGAAAGTGTATCAGCTTGGTAATATAAGGCGGTGTCGGGTATGTGGCCGTCTCATAGTTTGCACCTCTGGGAACATGAACATGAAGTCTACATTTGTAAGTAAATAAACATTTTTTTTTTTAACTAAATAGTTATCATAATAATTTATGTGGCTAAAGGAAAACTACTTTTTATTTGAGTTTCACTTCTTCTATTTTACTAAATTATAAAATTGTTAATGTTTTAACCTTTAAGAAAATGTTATCAAAAATTACCTTTTCATTATCTGCGTTCCATTCAAAATGGAAAGCGGATTGCCATCTATTTTTAATTTAACAAATAGAATGCAAAAGAGTGAGTGAATATGATAATGGACAAAATTATTCTTGTATACATTTTCTTTTATTGCTTTCAACAAGAGATGATTTTTATTGGCATTAATTACACTTTCCAACACTATTTATTGCTTATTAGTAATAAAGTAATAAAACAGATAATATAATAATAATGTATCTGGTCTGAAAAAAACACGAATTTTTTATTGCAATTATTACAGTTTTATTTAATAAATTTACTTCAAAATAATTTTATAGTTTGGTTGAATAGATAAGATAGATGACAGAACCTATATTATAATGAAGTGGCAGTTCAGTAACAAGATCAATGAACAGAGCTCTTCTAGAAACATTTGATTTTGTCAAAATAAAATTTCAACTAAAAGTGATTGGTGTATAATGTCTTTTCTTACGTTATTTCTTATTATGAAGTTTCAATCAATCCTTGATATAGTGTTTTCTAGATAAATTGTGCAAAATTGAATGAATTCATTCAATAAAGATGCATTTTCCGTCAACCCATATTTTTATTAGGCTCAGAATTTAAGCATATATTTCACTCTTCTTAATATTGTAAAGATGATAAAACTGTAAATTGTGCTTAAATCTAA
This sequence comes from Triatoma infestans, assembly GCA_011037195.1. Lineage (NCBI taxonomy): Eukaryota > Metazoa > Arthropoda > Insecta > Hemiptera > Reduviidae > Triatoma > Triatoma infestans. The sequence goes on from JAAEAF010007296.1 coordinate 17,592, forward strand.
TGTTTGACTAGACTTAGAGGCCAATATTCCTATTTTCTCTATAATAATGGGATTTCTCAGCTCTATATATATTCCTAGAAAATGCTTCTATTATTCAGTAATTTCCCTAGCCAAGTAATACTAAATCATTGGCTATAATCAGTAACTGTTTCTCTTCTGGACATTCGTAATCACTCGGACAGAGTGTTGTCTGACTTTGTAATGAATGGTAAACAAATTATTCCTCACAAAAATGAAGAAATAAGGGCTACAAGTTCTTCGTTGATATCTGCTATAAACTTCTGTTAATGAACTAGATTTAGTCTGATATGGGAAATCATTCTTCTTTACACCCATCAATGAGCTTATCACTAAACTCACTTAGGATAGTAGCATTCATTTGTTGGCCATTTCTACAGTCACTCCTTCCATTTGGATAGTTCGCAGCATATCAACTGTGAATAGATGTTCCTCCAGACATTTGAAGCCCAATTATGTCATTACATAACTTTAAATTAACTATTACCGTTAATTGTTATATCTGCCCTTGTATTAACTGAAACTTACAGAATATATCATCTAAAATACTAATACACTAATCCTTATAATTAATGTACATTGGAATAATATAAATTTTGTTGATTTAATTTACAGATATTAACTATAATTTTAGCCATTGCTTTGGCAGCTAGCGATAGAGACAACAAAGGAAAACGTGATACATCAGAAGATTATCATAACGACCATGGACCAAACGGCGGACGAGCAGTAAGTTATTCAGAAGTGATACAACGTAGCATACCATCAAGAAATTACAATACCCATCTACCAAACTTCAATCAATTTCATCAACCACAACACTTTCCTATTGGAAGACCAGCATTACCGGTCAAATTCCCCTTGCCATATCCGGTATTATTAAAACGTGTACCACTCTTAGTTGATAGACCAGTAGTGCCTGTAGCTGCTGTCCATCCGTCTTATCCCAATTTTATAATTACTAAAGTACCTTTAGGATATCATAATTCTTTTGGTGACCAACCGCAACATGATTACAGCCATTTTTCACCTTCGATAGGAAGAAATTATGGCGAGGAACATTATTAACAAATTCTAGTTATTTATTTTGTAAACTAAAGTGTACAAACTCATGTAGAATTAAATAAATTTTATTAATTTTAATGTTTAATATAAGATTTTTTTATTTTATTTAATAAAAAGAAGATTGTATAATTTGAGCATCTATTTATTTAAGACCACCGAACTTTATTTGTATTTGAATTGAATTTTTGTTTAATCAAAGTATTTGATCCTGTCCAGTATAATTCTTTAGAAATAAATATAATTATTACAATATTTTAACCTCTTGTTATCCGACTTCTTTAGTTTTTAAGAAAATTAAACTAATACTTTAAACAGGGAAAATAATGGTGTCAGAATTTACAAAAGAAAAAAAGAAAATTTGATATAAAATGAACTAAGAAACTACAAAATTACACTATCACTTTCTACAGATCAATGATAGTTTGCTATAGAAGAAAGTAGGCGAATTAGGAAGTCAATCGCTACCATTTTAGTCACACTGCTAACCCTCTTTTTTATATTGTATTTCATGTATAAAGAGAATTCTTTGTTACAGTTTAATCGTATATTTGCTTATATTAAACCTTTTATTGTAAAAACTTCAGTGTCCACATCACAATTTATACAATCCTTTATTATTGGTTTGAAATTGTTTAAATATAAAAATAACAATTTTAAGTTTATATATTTTCTTCAGGTTATAATTGTTCGAAATGTTTGAACCACATGGTGATACGTTATTGATTCAGTACCTAACAATTTCTATTTTATTTCCATTATTGCCACAACTTGAATCCTTCTCTTTTGCAGTGCAAATGGAATCACACTTTACTTCTTATAAACATTTTATAATAATATTATTCAAATAATAGCGTATACATCCTAAGTTCAGAATGGGTGAAATGTAGAATAATTTTTTAATGACGTAGTTTTTTGGGAGTAATCTATTTGGTAAAAAGCGAACGTTTCTCATATTGAAAAGCAAATGTTTCTCACATGAAAAACCAAAAGAACGTTTTCTCATAGAGAGTAGTGAGGAGGGGTTCTGGGGTTGTTGACAAACGTAAAAATGTTGATGACAGACACCGTTTGAAGTTTTTTTTTTAAATAATTTTTGCCTCGTCAAGTAATTTTATAATTTCATGAAACAGGTAGCTGAAAATTATACAAAGTCCCACTGCTATATAAATGAACACAAGGGTGTAATATTTTTTAATGAACACCATTCCTTTTATGGATGACTTCTCTTTTTGGTTCTAATAGCGGAACAAATCCTGAGAGAAGACAATCAAAATATACAAGTTAAATTGAGATATTACCGCACTAAAGAGCAATCACAGAAAGATATTTGTAATTATTAATATTTGCTGCCAAAATATTATTAAAGGGCCTCTCCATGAGTTTACTTCTGACATCCCTATATTTGTCTCTTGCTCCAAATATTCTGGAGATATTGGCTTGGTGGAGTTGTCTAAATGCCACAAGCAACGTCTTCCACTTATTCGAATAGTGCCTTTTTTTAATGAGACAGCTTTCTTTTTCCAACCTTTCCACTTTACCAGCCTAAAGAGACGATATTCTTTATTTAGGTTGAATAAAATTTTTAATGGTGTTCCAATGCCCGTTTACAAATATTGGGCCAAATATCTTTCCCAAGGTGTACCTTCCAAATAAACAAAGAAACCTTTAATTTTCATATGACGTACTAATGTTTGCTAGAAAATGATGCCACTATTCTTTTGTCTAATGCAATCTTCGCGCCATGTGACATAACCAAAATAAACAGCCCTCGTCAGTTCAAATAAACTACTATGATCAACTGTTAAATTCTTTTAGATTGTTAGAAATTATTACTGTAGGTTCTTATTGAACCCACTTCCTGCTCTAACCATTTGAATGTTAAAATTCTCTCAGAAGATTTGTTTACTATCTCTCGGCATTCGTGTTGTACGTATCTTTTATAAATGTAGTCTAGAAATGTTTGCCTAAAGAGTTATTTGAATCATTTTTAAAGAAATAAGATCATATGTATATTTGAACACACTCTAAACAATCATTCCAAAGATTGTCATTTTGAATTTATTCTTCAAATATTGGGTTTACTTTAAACAGAGCTTTTATTAAATATATATTTAGTACAATAATAGCTTTGAGGGATGAAAATAAGAAAACCAAAATACTAACAAAACTTTATTGTATTTCATAAAAACATTTCTGTTCAGTCTTATTACCAAAAATATAAGTAGAGGCTTAATATAATAGAGACTTTGACTTTTATTTGTACATTATTTCTTTGACCAGCATTATAATTATATTAAATATTACATGAAAGAAGAAATTTTATTTCCATGATAAGTTTATATATCTAAAAAAAAAAAAAGCTCAACGAAATTGTTACTCTTAATTTAGTGCAGTTTGAATTTCGAAAAGATAAAACAGAGCTTAAAATATTGAAAAATTGCATTTTATCACAAGAACATCTCAAACAAATGAGATTATGAGCCGCTCATGTTTTTTTTTATACTAAACATGAAGAATTAATTAAAATTTAATGCATACAAATATAACAAAATTAATAAATAATGCAGGAAATTTAGAATTTGGACTTCAAATGAGCCAAGAACTGGAATTTTTTAAATTGCTTTCAATGTCCCAACTGTATAAATATGAGAAACACTCTGAGTTTGAAATATATGTAAATACTTCCCCTTATAGCATTAAGAGATAAAGTAAATAACCTTTAGAATAGTAATATGATGTATGCTGTTTGCTTCAGAAGTGCAAATCTGTCAATCGCAATCAAAATAGAAGGGCCGAAGATATTAAAAGCAACAAATTAGTAGTCAACAGTCCGTAAAGCTTCATTCAAATAATCGGCGTTAGTTGGTTGCATGCATCACCGACTAATACACTTCACTTCAAGTAAATTTGTCTTTGTTAGACAAAATGATTAAACAAATCCGCTTACCCTCCTGATAAATAATTGTGATTTAAGGCTTTTCTAAGATTCAAAATCCACTTAAACTGTTGACAGATTCATTCGGAAAAAAAGAAGATTGATTCCATAATTATAGCGTTTTAAGAAAAGATTTCTTCGGATGAATAGCTTCATGGCTTAGTTTGTGAAAAATCAGTCCATCATTATATTGAAGAAGGAATAATGTACTTTGATGCCAACGATGGTATTTTGCTGAAAAAGGAAATCTTTTTCATTTTTTCAAAACCTGCTAAGTAACTCTCATAGAGAATCAACTGAATAGTAAAACTTGCATTAGAAATCTAGTCTTCTGTATAAAAAGTTAGCAAATTATTTGACTAGCTCTTCTAATCTGGTCTTAAAATCCAAATGTTAATTTTAATCAAAAAGTTTTCCTAGATAGTTTCTTTTGAACTTGTAATCTACTGGTTTCAGGCGTTTGCACGTCTTCGGGATGATGTACGAGTATACTGTATGTCAAAGGTATGGTAAAGGCCCTGACTTTACATGTTTGCGTGTTTGATGTTGGCCAAATGCCCCTATCACATAATAGAACAGCCTATCACAGTAAAAAGGAATCTCTAGTTTTCCAGCATTATGAAGCAAAACAATCTATTCAACCTAGCTAATTTTAAATGTGTAAGTAAAATTAACTTACTTAATAGGTTGCTAAATAATAAAAATAATAAAAAAATCTCTAATTACTGGTAGTCCTGGCTCCTACCAAACTCGTGAAATTTAGGAAAATGCTTACTAGAAAGAAAATTACGCTCTAATGGTAATACTGATGATTAAAAAGTTGTTGATGAGCAGGCTGTTGATGAAATGGTTGATAAGTTGGTGATGAAGTGTAGGGTAACTTCATTAATACCGCCAATGGCTGATTTACACCTATAGGCTGTAATACTTTCAGTGGATATGGTATCGGCTTTTCCACTTGATATGGTAATGCTGTTACTAATGGTAGTGGATAAGGCTTGGGTAAATGCACTGCAACTGGGCTGTCAATGGGTAGAGCTACAGGAACCTGGAAATTAATGTACTATCTTATCAAAACAAAAAGATATAGTGCATAAAACCTATCTATATAATAAAAGCAATCTAAAGAAATTCTAACCAGAGGTTAATATTTACAATAAATAATATACCTTAAGCGCATAGGGCAATCTTTTATCAAAATGCACTGGGAAAGGTGAAGGTATATCCTTGTTAAGAGCCATGGTTTTCGGCGAACGATCAAATATTCTTGTATACGTTTGATAACTAACTGCTCCTACTGGATTTCTTTCATTGCACTCAGCTGCTAGGATCGTTGTCCACAAAAGTATCGTCAGCAATAGCTAGTATGAAATAATTTTCATAAAACAAACTTAATAAAATAACAGTCATATATTATTGAAATGTTATTGTGAATAAACAGAAAAGATTGTTCCCAACTTGACATCGTAGTTTGAGACCTTTGGAAGTCAATGTTATTAATATTAAATTTTTAATGCTTTTATCCTAACCTAAAACTCATAAGTTTTAAAAAGTTGTAGTATTTCACCTATTGTGTTTTTAGTTCTGGATTTGGGTGTACCTTGTCTATTTTCTATGAAGTTTTAGTAATTTAAGTGTTGCTGGGCATGCAACAAAGTTCAGCAAATTTCTCGAAAGAATTTGTTAGACGCGGGCGTTCAATATGAAAATATAAGGCGGTATGAAGCAAAAATGTCCAATTTGAGTGGTTTCTGACAACAGAAAAAAAAAATCGGGAAACAGCTTTAACTATTTGACCAGCTCTACAGTATTGGAAACTACTTGAAAAACCAATATTTTCAAAAAAAATGTCATTTATGATGAAAAATAGAATAATCCTGAATGAGAATCCATTATACAATGTTTTTCATCTATACAGTGTTCATCTAAATCGTTCCATCTATGCTAAGTATGTCAATGAGAAGTGATTATGTTGCAAAATTCCAAGTTTGAAGAGACGTTTGTTTTCCTCGTTTTTTTTTTGCTTTTTTTGTAAACACTAAACTCCAACGGATTTCTTTTTACTTGTTATAATAACTCATTAGAAGACATCACTTTTATTTTAAACTATTTCTCGAAAAAAAAAAAATACGAGTATATTTTAGGATAATTCTGTAAGGAATCCGGGACATCATACTGCATTGCAGTCTCAATGGTTAATGTGTAAATTATGCCAGCTATAGAGCATTAAAGATATTTAAATATTTTTGTTAAAATATGAAATTTAGAAGAAAATTTGTTATTCAGAGGTATAGAAACTGAAATAAGAGAAAGTCGTTTGGGTGTTTCTCAGAAATCATTGCATTAATTTTGATAATGAGATTGCGGCTATAGGCTGCGCTTTCCAAGATTTTCTAAAATCCCGTTCTCCCTGCACGGCTGTTATTCAACGTCTTTGAAAAAGCAACTATACAGAGTGCTGTGTTAGCACTCAGTCTTTGATATTTGCACAGGCATGCAAACGTAATCATAAAGAGGGTGGATTTTGATTTCCAGCGGTTTCCCAATCATCGTGGCAATGAGAGAGCGGATAATTTGGCCAAAAAAGTTGGCGAGATCTCCGTCTCCACCAAAAAAAGCAGTAATAACAGTGCCTGTTTTGAAATCAGTGCTCACCTAAATAAGATAGGAATCGCCGATTCTCCAATATATCCTCTTTTCTTGGTAGGAAGCAAAGCACTTCAATATCTGCCCCTTGGTAGTAAAAATGATACAGAGAAGAACTCACCGCAATATATTGGAGTGCAAGGTATGTGATAACAGAAAAAGCACTTCAAATGGCACAATAAATAAAAAAACTTATTAAATCAAGTGTTGTCCCTATTAACTTTCTCAACTAATAATATACTATCCAAATATCATCTAATGAAGTTTTTCTTAATGTCTTCATGCACAAATTACAAATGAAAACTATTAATTCATTTCAATTTATTCCTTGAGAAAAAAAAATTATACTTACAAGGCAGTAATTCATGATGTTCGCCGTGAGACAGATGGCTGGAAAGTGGGTGTCCAAACTGCGAGCTCTATCTATATATCATGTACCTTATAGAAAGTGGATAATAAAGAAACAATATAAGAAATGTTTAGTGACAACAACGGGGCCTAGCTTTTTAGATACCACTATATTCTTGTGACGTTCAATTCGTCACGCAGAAGTCTGTAGACATTCAGGAAATTTTAATAGGAAGTATTATAGAAGGTGAGGAAGTATTGTAGATGTTCGATTGAGTAATGTGTCAAAACATTCAATGAATAACTTTAATAACTGTTTCATACTTTACAGTATGTGAATATAATGCTATTATAATTTTTTTAGTGGAAAATTGGATTGAAACTTAGATTCAAGATTTCTTATTTAATACTGATTAATTAATTCATCTATTTTTACTTTCCTCATTTGTAAAAGAAGTAATTGATTATTACATCAGAGAATTTAATTTTGTATTGAGCTTATACGTATACACTGCGTTTGAACCAAACAAGTACCTTCCATCGGTCTGCGTGAGTTGGCATTTACATTTTACAGTATAGTAAAACTTAAATGCATATAATACGCAACTGTTAATGGTGAACGACATTGTATTCGATGCAAGTTTATGTAAGGTGCTGCCAATTTGATAGCGCTAAAAAATGGAATTGCAATTTTAGAGAAAAACCTGACTTTACAGCCCTCCCCCAGAACATCTCAAAAATCAGATATTTTTATTTTTTGTGAAATATATTTCAAATAAGGTGAGATTTTTTTTTTTTTTTTTAATATAGTGAATCTGAACTTACGAAAATATTCAGGTGAGAAACGCTTAAATGACTTTTCCTTAATGTAATTTTTAGGGTTTTGATTGATCCAATGTTTTACCAGATGTTTAGTCTCCTATAATATTGATGTGGTATTTTGTAGAAATGTCCAACATCTTGATCTTTGTCAGAAGTTCCCAAAAATTCCATTTTTTTGTAATAAAAGTTATAGGCTATGTATAATATACCGGGTTAAAAGAAAATCTTAGAGCAGTTTCCGAGAATGTTTTTTTTCTAGTTATTTTAGGTTTGGGAGTCTTCAGAATCACTAATAGAGTCTGTGAGTCAGAGGAGGAAACACCCATCCATCTTATCACAGATTGCTTGGCTTATAAGGAAATAAGTTCAGGACTTTTGGTCGAAACAGGATGTCTGTGGAGACTATTTGCCTTTAAGGTTATTGTCCGATTTGTTCGGACTGCGGTGAATCTTAGATGGATTTGATTCGGGTTTGGATGGTTGAACTAGACCCGGTTTGTTGTTGTTTTTCTTTGGGGTAGCTATGGCCCAGTGGGGCTTTGGATAGCGTAGGGTTTGGTCCTTCCCCACAGACGGATAATAATATACAGTTTTAAAGCATGCATTTTACATAAATTAATTTTTATACTTGTAATTGTAGTATCAAAATATTAATTGTTCTTATATTAAGGCATTTCCCTAAACAGGAGTCCTTGCATAAAGTAGCTATGACCTAGCGCTGTCACAGGTTTAGCGCCTTTTTTGAATGGCGTATATCGTTGTTAAGAAGGACTTTTCTGTACCTCATAATCCTGTCTGGAATGGTATATTTCATGCCGCCCTTATTTCCCTTATGACAAAATGTCGGCTCTTGTCAAGGTACTGCTTTCATCAACAAATACCGCCTTCAAAGTCCCATTTCAGCCTTGCCCATTATAACCTCGGAGCCATATAAAATTCGGCTTTCCCCTCAGTAGATGTGTATTTCTTGTTTTGTGGAATGCTTACAATGCGATTCCAAATTATGGAATATAGCATCCGCATAGCTATTTTTCCCTTTAGTACTTTGTCCAATCACGTCGTCTCAATAAGTATCATCTTTACTTAAAATAAAACCCTACGCTAGAACGTCCGTCCTTTAATTACCATGCCATCGTTTACTCAAAAAATACCCACTATAATAGTAGTATAGTCCTTTTATTGTTATTATTATTATATTCTGAGTGCCTATGGCGTGGGACCTAAGCCTATGTGGCTTTATTCCCCCAATTTATGCCCCTAAATAATCTCCCCCGGTAGTCTACCGGTTTGTCCACAGTATCCGAAAATATCTTTCAGCTCCAATCCTCCCAGCACTCCTGCGAGAGTGATGCCCTCCCAAATACTCGAAACCCCTAGTACCAACGAAACAGGGACACTGAATAAATAGTGATACACCGTTTTCCTAACTCCATCATCACAGTTCTGACATATGGGACTAGATATCCTCCCTATATTATGCAAATGACTAGACACCCATGTGGGCCCAGTCACTACACCCAATAAGGTCCTCAGTCGTATCCTACTAAGGGGCAGGAGGTAGTCTGAAACCCCCTGTTTAGTCCCTTTGATAAATCTTTTAGCCTGGAGGCACCCCAGCGTGTCCTCCCAGCATTTCTCCAAAACTCTCGTCACCGAAAGTCTAATCTGACCATCACAGAACCTCTTAGTAACGGCAAGGGCTGGCTCGGGACCACAAAAAGGTAAGAAGGATCCCTCCCTAGCCAGCCAATCCACCCTTTCGTTGCCCTCTATTCCCACTTGTCCGGATAGCCAGTAGAGCTGCAGGTATAGTCCTTTTAACTGCCATAGTTCCGCCCGGTTTCATTATCTTTATTCAGCAGAACCACAATTTGGGGATCCAGGAGTTTTATTTCGGGTCGCTCCTTCTCCAGATGAATTGCTTTTGCTACAATTATCGAATACTCAATTATTTATTTTTTATATTATTATTTGTTTATTTTATTTTTTTTTTGGCTGATCAACGTCATGGACATTAGCGCCTATTATTTATTAACCGGAAGTATCTACTACAAAAATGGTATGTCCAAAAATAATTACTAACCATTTATATGACCAAGCTATGTTTTGTAAAATAAAAGCAATTTTTTTTACTATTAGACTCTATTTATCTCTGTCTATATTTTAATAATGTTTATCCCGTTTCATTTATTTTTTTTTCAGATTATGTTAATATGTTATGTAAAAATTGATTTCATTTTTTATTTAGATGGCAATTATTGTGTAGTATTTTTGTTGTTTTTTTGTTTAGTTTATTTATTATATAAGCAAAATCTATTAAATCATAACAATAATTGCTATTGCTCACTGCTGATACTGTTGGCTTGAGGAATTGGAATGGAGAAGCCATCCAGCGATGACTGTTTGGGCGTTTAGTTGCGAAGGTTATCCCTAGGCCACTTTCTTTTCTGTTTCTTTGTTGTATTCTGTGGCAAGCTCAAGTTGGATATGAGAGAATTGTTATGTTGTGATGGTGTTTCATGAAACGTTTTGTATTTGGTTGTGATAGTGTCTGTCACGAATGGTATATTGAGGTCAGTATTATTAAGTAGTAGAGATTGATTATTATTAATTTTACTTAAATTGATTATTGAATGAATTATCATTATTAAATCAATTTATAAATTTTTTATATATTAATTACAAATATAAAAATTAATTTATAAATAAAAACTAGGCTCTAAAATCATCATAATAATAATTCAAAAACATTTTATAATTAGCTTGCTGTAATTTTCTCTAGTATTACAAACTTAACACCTATTATCCTTAATAATCTTCATATAATTATTATTTATTAACAATTGTAATCTCTCACTCTCTACAGTTGTGAAAATGACCGATAATAATGGTCGAATCGTCGATTAATGTAAAAGTGAATAAGAAAACAAAATAAAATGTATTTAAATATATCTAAGAGAGGTCAATTCCAAATGCAAAATAAACTCTTCGTTGATTGATTTATACTATCTAGATTTTATAGATTATATATAAATACATTATACTTTTATATATTAAATAGTTTTCCTACTAGATTTATATTTACACTACTATTTTTAATTTTTGTTTATAACTTTATTATACTTCTTGTTCATACTCATTATTCCTGTTATTTTAATTTTAATGTATCTTAGTTTTAGATCTCTAATGGCATTTTTTAAGGGGTGTAAATACTTGTTAATGTTGATAGCTACATTTATACTATGTACAAAGGATATGTAATCCGTTAAATAATAAATAAATAAATTCTGATGGCAAAAGGGTTACATCCTACAAAAATAAAATAACTTAAATAAAAAGTTACAACTTACAACTTAAAAAAAAAATGAATACAACATTTTGAAAAACATTTTTATTTAAGAGGAATTTAAAGAAAACATTAAAAATTAGATCTGGTTTGAATGACCCTGGCAAGGGAAATTCCACGGGAGAACACTAACAGATTTTACTTTCTCTTAATGGCAATCACTGCGATCGTGTAACTTTTCGAAATTCTAGTTTTCACCGGAAGTATGTCTAAATGAGGAGTCTTATGATAACGAAAAAAAATATTTGTAATATATGTGTGTGTGTATGTGTTGGTTATAAATAACAAAATAAAATTCAAAAACAAAAAGAAGCTCAAACTTTGTTTTCCGTTTAGATATCAAAGTAGTTCTGGTTCATCAGTCAAAATTCATTCATCGAAAGTAGATTTTGTTTTATTTTCTGTTACCTTTATTTGAAACATTTTTCTGATCAAATTAATTTTACAGGAGTTCTTAGAAGATATGGGCATCAGGCTGGTCTCTGGAATACCAATACAAAAACCCGTACGATTCTTCCATCATTATCATTTCAAGGAGATATAAATGTTAACAGCCATTCTCTTTTTTTTTCGTTTTTGTATTTAGAAAATAAAGGTATCACTTTTACGACCTTATGTTATCTCGGTTTTTCAATTTTGTATAGCTCTAACCTTAATTAAATTTTCTCACAGAAAACTGTGCGGATCAAAGAGCTATTTTATCCGTCGTAGCATACATATTACTATTATGCCTAGCCGGTTTCAGATTTTCATCCATCGATATATTAAAGGTATCAAGTTCGTGTAGAGTTTAGAGTTCATGTTAACATTAAGTTGAAGTAAACTCTCTACTCGAACTGGATACCTTTACTCTGACGATGGATAATAATGCGAAACTGGGTCGGGAATAATAGAAATATGCATACTACGACGGATAAAATACCCAGATGTTATCCAGCATTGCGGGCCCATCCACATATTTAGATGGACTTTTGTAAGTACATAAATCTATCGTAGTCAAAGAATCAGCTGTTATTCTCGATGCCCACTTATACGGGCTGTGCAGATGTTTAAAATATTCACCTTCCTAAAATAATAGAAATACCCTCTTCCCAATAAATATTTTACAAAACTAATAATCTCTAACAGTTTAAAACAACATACTTCATAGTTTACTAATATTATCTATGTCAGAATGTATTATTTTATTTTTGGAAGTTATATTTACTCTTAGATTTTTTTTTTTTTAAATTTAAGGCGCGTCAACATCTATGTCATTAGCGCCTGAAGCCTTCTCAGTGCACTGCCGGCCTGCGGACAGTGTTCACTCGTTACAGACAACACTGTTCATCACCGGACAGTGAACTGTAGAGGCTTCTAGGATGAAAAAATCTAAGGATAGCACAGCTGGACTCGAGCCCGGGTCCTCCGCGTGGGAGTCCAGTACGCTAACCACTTAGCTATTCCCTTCCCTGATATTTCTTATTGTTTGTGCCTTTGTTTTCTCTGTAGTAATAATAAATATTTCAAACATAATACGAAAACTTGTTTATTGCTGACATTATTACATTTTTCTATTTTATAAATAATAGTTAAATAAATGATAAGTAAAATCTACAACTTTTGAGATTAGTTGTAAGTATATTAAAAAAAAGAAGAAATAACTTGTAATATTATCGAGATTTTTTAGGTCATTTTCCCCAACTAAATAAAACTGAAGTTTTTCATCATAGAAAAATTGTTGGTGAAACTAATTTTTTTTTAGTAGTTTTATAAGTAGATAAATAGTTTATATAAACTAGCGTTATATAACGAAAAACACATTCAATTAAACTGCAAGATTTTTTGCTATTAAAAAGAATCTATCGTTATACTTTCTTTTTAAATAATTTAATAGTTTAAAAAAAAAAAAATTATTTATGAATTAGAAAATGGATATACGAGTCCAAGTATTAGAAAACTCGAATTACTAAGGGCTAAAATGTCAGTTTATTCATTAATTCTCTAATCAGAATCGTAGACTTAAAGAAAAAAAAGACTGCAAACGTTGACATGAAATACATATACTCGAAAATAGGAATCTCTGCCGATTCCACCGAAATCTAGCCTTATAATATTGTGGCAAAATGCTTTTAAATCTATGCATATCCACTTTAAGGCTAATTAGAATTACTACTTAAATCAGCAGACAAAGTGAAAATTGAGGCGTGACAAATGTTTTGGAATCCCATTTTGTTTTCTTCCAATATCTGATGATTAGTTTGTAACCAGGCGTAAAGTCTATTGTAAATAATATCCGTAAAAAAAGCTTTGTTAAATTATTGAAAATTATCTTGTCTCTATTATTGAAGAGGTCACTCGGATTCCACATTTAATGAAATAACTTCATTCTGATCTCAGAGACGCCTCATTTGTTGTATTAAACATCTACTGCAATTTATAATTGAAACAAAGTTTGTCATCTTAAACATTTTTGTTTAGATTGAAATGCTTGAATTGTAAAACAGATTTCTTATCAAATAGAACCTCATTAATTCTCCTCATATGTATTCTCATATATTAGAGTTCACATTAGGATCATAGATAAAATTTGAATTCCAAGTAAATTAACTCTTATTGAACTCGATAAAACCGCTTGTTTAAAAGATTGTTTCAAGGATTCCATGACATAATTAATTAGAGAACGATAAGCAGTGCTCAATGATCCAGATTTATTATTATACTTGCTAAATATACTCCATTTTCTCTTGTAGGCGAAGTGCTGTAGTGTCAGAAGCTGTAATTCTAACATTACATTGGATTTTATGTACCCTCTTGGTCAAGTCTTTTGAAACAATAGGTCAATGTATCTAAACCTAGGTACTTCTGTGTTGAGGAAAAAACCAATACATCATTTTTCTTAGATTGAAATGCTTCCGTTTCTTAACATAAATCTTCATTAAGGGTAGTGGGAATCTATGCTAAAAATATTTATAGCCGTATTTGAATACGTATCAGTGCTGTATGATGGGACCAACATGGCGGACACCCCTCCCAACCACTACCATCGGCTGTTACAGCATATCGATAGTTTATCGAAAACACTTCTCCTTTCCTACTGTCTTAATAACAAAATGATTTCTCTTTTATATTGTGCCACAGTTTTCACACCCCTTAGCTGTACGTACTCGGCACGCTTCGCTTCGCTTTTTTCTATAGGTGTGCGATCAATAAGTTTATATTTACGTTAATTTTTAATTATTTATAATAATTTCTTTAATGAATTAATCCTTTTTCATAGTCATATTATAGCACCTTAATCTGCAAAAATTATTATTAGCCATGAATGAGTATTGAAAGTAAAAAAAAATGAAAAACATTCACGGATTGCTTTCTTGGCCATTGATGACATTACTGTGGGGGATACACGAATTCTATATCAAATAGAAAATGATGGAAGCGCTTATTTAAGTCGGAATGTTGCCTTTTCCAATAGAATTGCGCGAAGTATCCATCAAAATGGTCTTCCTGCCTGCCAATTCGCGGTATACCACATACGCTCAATATTTTGTGTGAGAGCCACAAAATTTGGGTCCTTAAAAGTTAAGGCATGATTTACCCTGAGGTACTCATAATCGCGATCACAGGCGGGGATCATAGCCCTGCCAGGAATCCGAGATTTTGGTTGTTTCCGGTAAAATTCTGTCAGGAATGACTGACATCAATGTCGCGGCCGTTCGGTTTAAAATTGGCTCCAAGAAATACTTTTCGGTGCCCCTCTCGAAGCAACCGAATACCCTCTTTAATTGCGCTATCCCTATTGGTATTTTACATTATCTAATTTAGTCTCATCTATTTATATTGTCATTTCTGGATCGCCCGATGTATAATTTCTATTGAGCAATACGGTTATGCAAATCTCACTTCAGAAGTTACTCCAATCAACAACTGCGTGATTATGAATTTTAACTGTAGAAGTGATAAGATTATGTTGCAGATAGGGTAAATTTAGCCAACATAAGCCATTTCTACTACTTTAGAAATGCTTAATTTGAATTGGCCGGAAAATTATAACTCCGTTTACATTATTTCTTCTGCGACATCTAAATCTATTTTCTATAAGATTCAAGGTTGCTCACATGTACATAATTTTTCATTTAAAAGGCAACCGTGTGTTTGCTATTACTTAATTATCTTAATTTCATCAATGGTCATGCGGAACATATCACATACGCTTCTTGACAGAGCATATTTATTGATAAATTATAGAAGAAAACCACTAAAAAAAAGGGTGAAATCAAATTTGAATGTAACCATTTGCAAAAATGTCAATGAGCTACAGTCGTTATATTTTTCAAAAAGTTACAAAAGATTATGCTTAGCTAATTTAAATCAAAGGGTAGATGCACTTTATATGTGAAAATATTGCTGTAAAAGAACATTACTGTAAATATAAGCAAAGTGTTGGTAAGCGTGTAAAAAATAATGAAAGCATTAAAAAAAAAAAAAATGTAAATAAAATATTTGAAAAGTAGTTTTTATCGATTTGGAAATTAATCGAACGGCGTAGGTATTAAATTGACGCTACAATTAAGGGAAAAGATTGGGAGGGGAGTTAGGTTATGTCCACCATGTTAGACCCTCCATTCAGCACGGATACCTTTGAGTAAACAAAAAATTAATGATTTTTTTTTTTATTTTTATGAAAAAATATTACATATTCGGTAACTACTGTTATCTTGCGGCAATTATTTGTACCACCATGAAATATATTTTCTGCACTTCTACCTGTTTTATATTGTTTTGTAACCACAATTTCGTGACAATTCTACAATTTCGATTTTATGAAATATTTATAAAATGTTCAAATATCTTAAAGTCACTATAAATGAAGAAGGTATTTTTGGTATTTTTCCGCTTGAAGCAGAAAGATACGGAGTGATATGTACACATTGAATATTGATTAGTTGACCTAATATATGTACCTAATTTCACATAACTGGTCTTTTAAACATATCTGTGTTGTCATGCCTTTTCTCTGTTGTGAAGGCTATGGTCTTTAAGCATTTGGAAGAATTACACCAACTGTAATGTTTTTTGATGTCGTAGGTGTAATTATACAATTGATTATTTCTTTTTTAACAAAAGATGGCGGTGACGTTTTCGTTTCTTTTGTGTTTGTTGCTCTTACCCGCTCTCAACCTCGCAACTGAATAATGTTAATGGTGGAAAAACCATTACTTAACATTCATTTAAATCAGGTTGTAACACTTTTGAAAAAACGATTTACATTGTATTTTACTTTTGGCTATATGTTCTAAGGGCATAACGTCATTAATAAGTTTTTGTTTACTACATTTGGGCATTTTTGTCTCTCGGTTAAAACATGATTTTCTTTACAGTGGACTTATAGACAAAGTCTTATCTTTAATAGGAACTATCTTTGTGTGCATATCTCCAGTACAGAAACGGCAGCGGATTAATTCTTTACATTGAAAACTTATGTGCCCATAGCGCCAAAAGTTAAAACATTGTACGACATTCTGTTTATAAGATTTTACCTTACATCTTAAATAATATAAATATACTCAGTAAAAAAAAAAAGTCTCCGAAAGTAGCTCACAGTTGAATAGATCTTTAAGTGGCTATTAATTAAATCCTGAGCTGATCGGTGTCCAAAGCATATTTTTGCAATATTTATACTCCACTTAATAATTATAGAATTTACAGAAATTTAAATAATGTAGGTAGTCGATTTTTAATGCCTCAATTATATGCA
Source organism: Triatoma infestans (assembly GCA_011037195.1). Taxonomy (NCBI): domain Eukaryota; kingdom Metazoa; phylum Arthropoda; class Insecta; order Hemiptera; family Reduviidae; genus Triatoma; species Triatoma infestans. Next base: position 34,509 of record JAAEAF010007296.1, read on the forward strand.
AAAACGCCATAATAACAAGCAAAAAATGTTTCCGAACATCTTGTACGCATAATGCAAATAATGCCATAGTCCAAATTGTATTAACAATTATTTGATTTTCTGTTTTGTATTAATAAATAATATCTTAAAAGAAATTATGAACTCAGCTAGTTTAATGGTAGAGTACATTATGGAAGTCCCCCAATCCATAAGTGAAGCAATTATTAATTTGCAGAAGGAAGGCAAATCAGTGCGAGAAATTGGAAAAATATTCAAAAAATCTTCGTCCACAATTCACTAATAATGGCCCGACATTGCGAACTTGGAAATATAGCTAATAAGCATCGTTCAGGACGCCCTCAAAAATTAAATCATATCCATAAAGTGCAGTTGTGAATGAAATATACAATAAACCTTTAACCAGCGCCAGAGTGAAACGCCTAAATTTCGCAAAGGAGTATGTGGATAAACCCCAAGCTTCTGGGAGGCAGTGATCTTCTCAGATGAGAGCAAGTTTAATGTATCGAGACCAGACGGAAGAAAAGGTTTACACTTTAAACAAAAAAACATTATGCCAACAGTAAAGCATGGTGGTGGAGGAGTGCTTGTGAGGGATGTATGGCCCAAGCTGGAGTAGGTAATCTACAAATTATTGATGGGATCATGGATCATTATTTATAAATTGATATTTTGAAAAGAAATTTGAATACTAGTGCTATAAAATTTGGTAATGGAGTCACTTTTCGCTATCAGCTGGATAACGATCCCAAACCCATGGCAAGAAAGACACAAGAATGGCTGCACTATAATGCACCCAGACAGGTCCGAACACCACCCCAGTCCCCGGATTTAAATCCGATAGAACATTTATGGATTCATATTGGAAGGAATATTAAAAAAAAAAGTTAAAAGCAATGAAAACTTGAAAGAAGAACTTCTACGGGTGTGATCAAGTATTTCTTCCGTTATTATAAAGAAATTAGTTGGATCCATGAAACATCGCTTATTAACAGTGATAAGAAGCAAAGGAGGTTCAACGGATTATTAAAAAAAAGGTTTTCTTGGTTCGACGCAGAGTTTTTTCTTTATGAAAAAATGTGTACAGAAACATTTTTGATTCTCAATTGACCTAATAAAAGTATTTTATAAAATTTCAGATTTCATAATATTAATATTTATATTGGACATTTCATTTTGTTTAATTAAAGCTTTGATATCAAATTCTCCGTGCCTTCTTGATGAAAACTAGCTCTTAATTTTTGTAATTATATATCTACTAATAATCATAGTACAGGGTTCGGAAATGTTTTTTTACTGAGTGTACATACTTTGTTAATGTACCCCTTTATGTTAAAAACACTGTCCTCGTGGCTTTTTTATTTATATTATCCTTAACTTTCCTTTCAAAACTCTTGGCATTAAACTCCCTTGCATTTAGCCCCCTGTCGTTTTAGTCCCAATAGTATTTCATTTTCACTTAATGAGTGTACAATTACGCCCCTTATGTGTGCCAAATATTATGGTATATAAACATATCAAATGCCATACTTTTTACAAGTAGTATACTTTGAAAGTAGTATATTTTGCCCTACTTTCATTTTTACATGAAATTTTGATTATATTCTTACCAATATCTTTGATATTAGTCACAACATTTTGGTGATGTGGATAAGATGGGCAGTTTTCATAGGATGCATTGCGCCGATACTATTCCTTTCATAGTTGCTTTCAATATATATTTGAAAAGGCCTTTCATCTCTAGAGTCGTATTATTCCTGCACTCTTAGCTCGCTTTCGTTTATTTTGTCTAATTTAATGCTTAATATTTTCCAATTTACTTTATCTTTAAATTTCTATGATAACGACATTTATCTATAATCGGAGGAAAATTACCTTCCTTTGTTAATTACACAAATTAAAAATAAAAAAAATCAACAACAATCAAATTGAAGATGACCTTTAATACACTCTCCATAACTATTCAAAATCCATTGAAAACTGTTGAAAAAATAGAAAATTTTCTTAAAACTAGAAAACCCTCCCTTCTGAATGCCGTACGAACTTAAGAAACTGCAACTGTTTGTGTAACAACACTCAAAGTTCGTTTAGTCTGACAAAGTAGGTAAGCCGATTATTGATGCTATTGTCACCATCTTACACTCTTTTATGACTTGAACTTTATTTTTAAAATAGACTTTTAAAGTAGAAGGCAATTTCAATTATTTCTACCAATACAAGTGGTAAGTTTATATTATCTGTGTGCAGATAGCAACTAAGTTTAAAAGAAATACTTGGAATCGTTTTCATTTAAATTTCAGCTTGGCAAATTATACAGAAATTCTAGTGATCATTTACTGTATTTTAATATTCTGTAAATGTAGTTGATAAAACTATACATTAAAGTGGCATTATGACTATACATAAAACTATACATTGGCTATACAACAAGCAAATATGGTGATAGCTAAATAGGAGCAGGAATTTATCAGAGACATTCTCCGTGGTAGCCCGCTTCATTTTGTGTATAAACTGAATTTGCTCTGTGCAAGTCTGTGTTATCACACTGTCTGACAAACGCATCCTGAAGGTGGGCGAATGCCAGAAACCGGTCGATGACCACAAAATGAAGCAGGTTACCACGGAAAATGTCTCTGATGCTTTCCAGCTCTGCGGAACCAACCACCACAACAGCAGGAATTTAGATTGGAGAAGCCACCGAGTGGTGACACTCCATTATCATGGAACATTATTTCACTCTGTCATAACAGTAGAGAACTGTGAGGCCATCTCCTCTTCTATCTTCTTAGGAGATTACCTGGTATTGTAGGACAGGAGAGCTGTTCTATTACAGAATTGGGATGAGCTGTTGTAGAGGAATCAAATTTGAGGAAACGAGATTTTGCTAAATCGTTGACAAAAGGAATGTTCAAGTCATTGTGGGCAGTGAGGTTCGATATAAAAAAAATGGAGCAATAAGGATTTCAGGAAGAATTATTCACTGCAAGGATTGAATGCGTTGGGAGTTGAAACGTTTAGTCGATCCCCATACTTCAATACCGCATGACCAAATTGGTCTTAGTAACAGCAGATATGAAAGTCTTTGTTGTTTAAGTTTAGTTTTGATCGTCTATCGATGAGCCTTGCGGGGAATGTATAGCGTCGGTTAGCTTATTGTCTTTTCAGTGGATACCATGTTAATCGTCTGTTCAGATATAGCCCAAAGTAACGTAAATTGTTAACTGACGGAATAGGTGGTAATATTTTTTGTCCCCAATTTAAACAAAATCCCTAAGTTAAAAAATATTTTTACTTTCTTAATTTATAGGAGGCAGATGACAAGAACGAATAAGAACCAAGATTTGCTAAAAAAGAATTTCTTATGATGAAATACTTTTCCATTTCATAGAAAATATGATAATTACATTATAACTTAGTAATTGTAACTCTTTAGGCAATATCTAATTTCATGCTTTTCATTCATTTTTTTCTTTATTTTTCAGTTTCTAACTGAACAAAGGTGTGTTGAAGCTTGGAACATGACTGTTTTTTTATAACCGCCGAATATATAAAATAAAACACATATACATATATCTAACATGTGTTTTAATGAAAAAAAAATTAAAAATTATTCCTTTGAAAACAGTGTTTTGTAATAAGTAAACATGATGAAAGTTCAAAACATTCAATCAAAAAAATAGATTAGTCGATTCGAACCTTCTGATAATTGTTTCCCAATAAAAAATATCAGAATTTTATTTATTTATTTTTTGCTTCCTGTATTGAGTAGAGATGGCCATAAAACATGAGCTTTATTGAAACCATTTTTCGAGGTTAGAGCAATTCTTCGAATTTCTTCTTGGTCACTTCACTTATATTTAGCTTCGCTAATATGATTAAATAATCATTTTATTAATTAATTAAATATATAATTATAATAAAAATATTCTTAAAAATATTAGAATAAGAAAAAAAACTAAGTCAGCATTTGTTTTGAAATTTTATTTAAATTATAAGGAATTGTATTAAAAAGGATTTAATCATTAAAAAATTGTACTGAACAGATTATAGAAATTAAAAGTACATAAACTGTCTTGAATGTTACTTATTTTAAGACTAGATTATTTTAGAATTTATCTATGTGCAAAGCATTGAATAAATTTGCATGAAGAACTTTAACTATCATGATGTACAACTTGTGAATGTGCCAACTGATTGTATTGCACATGCTGATCGTCAGCGGCACCTCCATAATTTGCGTCATTATTAGTGGCTGCATAGTATTGTTGATTTGATTCACCAATATGTACTGGTACAGCAAAAGCCACAGGATGTGGTACTAATATTTGTTTATGAACTGGTACCGGTACTGGATATGGTAGCACTTTGTGTACAGGTATGGGTACAGGTACTTCTTTTGTGAATGGTACTGGAACTGGTACCGGTACCGCATATGTACGAGTAATCTTGATTATTTTAAGTGGTGCTTCTTCATTGTGAACGTATTCCCCACTAGAATCTTCTTGTTCTAATGGATATTCATTGGATTGAAGAACACCAGCCAAGCTCAGTCCAACACTTGAAAAAAATACCAGTATTACCTGCAATTTAGAAAAAGATCTTATTTTAATCTACATAGAATATATAACACATAAATTTTGCGGTTATGAATGGAAACATGATAATAGTTCAATCAGATTATCTTACTTTAATTTTACTACAAAGTTCTGTTCGCGAAGACATTCCGGTCAGGAATGTGAAAAGTATGTATGCTTATAAAATACCAGATGTCATCCAGGATTGCAGGCCCAACTATGTACATATTCAAATATAAAGGATTTGGGAATAGGACGAGAATGATCAAAAGAAATATTGAAGTTTTTCTTGGTAGAAATATGATGTCTAGAATTAAATATTTCCATCTCTTTTAAATGCAAATAAATGTTGATGAATACTGAATAATAAGTAAATTTATGCATGCATTTAATGAAGATTAAATTTCTTCTCAGTGGCTAGTTTTGAAGGTTCGCACAAGTTTTAAAATGTAGTTCGCAGAGTTGTAGTGTTTAAACTCAATCTTTATCTGTGGGTTAATTGAAGGCAGCGATTGTAGAAGGAAGGATATGTACATTCACTCATAACAGAATTTAATTTAAAGTCCAGTTCAAACTGGTAAGACTGACCTAAAATAACCAATTTGGAATAACGGAGAAAATAACCAGCACATTTGTGTAACAAATTCAATAAAATTTAATTGGGAAAGAAATCAATTCAAAATACAAGTTCAATTAGAATTTATTAGCAAATATACTAGACTATTTAGCAGGCTAACTTAAGAGTTTGTATTATGAGAACTGAGAATAAAACATTTCTTGAATAAATTTTTCAATGCATTATTCAAATCACTTTTAGCACATCCTGCTCCATTTCAATTGAAGATAGAACAAATTTGTGTGGAAGAACAGTAATTATTATGTGGAAATTCTGGAAAAAGTTGGTACTCTTTCAGAAGCTCAAGTATTTAAGTTTTTTTTCGCTTGCAGCAATTAACTTTGCGTTACTATGCTCTGGCATTGCATAATTATAAAAAATATAATTAAAATAATAAATATATAATATATAATAACATCTGACATTTTATCCGTCGTACTTCTTGTATTCCTGACCGGTTTCCGATTTTCATCCATCGTCAGAGCACATTTATCCATTTCATGTACAGAGTTTACATCAACGTATTTCTGTTACACACCACACTGGTTGGCTTGTGATTAAGTGCGGAAGATTATAAGGTTATGTTACTAAGTGTCTGTGTGTTTGTGTTTAATGACCAAATGACAAATGGAATTATTATTAGATATAAGAAAGTGGTGTATAATAAATAGCATGTTTTAAAGCAGGCAAGTGCAACTTAGCCAAGACCTCGGGCCAGGAAGCAAATATCACATCAAAACGCGGGCCGGATTATTATATATGTATAATAATAAAATTGAATGTGAACTGATATCGATCATTTTTACGGTTCTTATTTATTTTATATATATATAGAATAAAATTTATAATAAGTTTGCGATATGGATTGACAAATAAATAATAAATTATATTATTTAAAAAAAAAGTATTAATCTTTGAGAAATAACTAAAATACAAGTTAAAATATCTTTTTTAAGTTTCTGAGGGCCTTGTTTAGTAAGATTTGAAAATTGTCACAAGGGCCGGATCCGGCCCGCGGGCCGTACATTACACATGCCTGTTTTAAAGAATACTTTATAATTAAATTTTATAGTAGTGTTAAGTATGCTCAGTTTTTATCAACACCCACACACACAACACGAACAGTCACATAACCTTATAACCTCTCGCACTTACAATAAACAAGCCAACCAGTGTGATGTGTAACAGAAACAATCGGTTGATGTAAACTCTCTAAACACAAAATGAATAAATTTGCTCTGACGATGGATGAAAATCCGAAACCGGTCAGGAATGTGAAAAGTATATATGCTATGACAGATAAAATACCAGATGTCATCCAGGATTGCGGGCCCAACTATGTACATATTCAAATATAATAACTTTTAAATAAATTATATATTATAAATAAAATTAAACAGCATAAAAAAATGTAATTGGATAATTATAAAAATTTTTGGAACGATCGTCAACAATAATCAAATCAAATGTAAAACACTCACAAGACTTTCACTTACCTACTTCTGTTAATACAATTATAAATATAAAAGGGCAAACTTTCTTTAAAATTCTAATTTGCAAATATAGAGGTGGTGGGAGCACAAATAATATAAACCAGCCTTCCAACCCTAGTAGGTAGAGAAGTGAAAAGCACTCCAATAGCATAGAACCTAACCTACATATTATATACATATTTGAAATTTAACACCACAATTCTGCTAAACTATCTAAAAAGAATTTTTTTTTTACTTTCACTTATTTTTTTTTTTAAATGTTTCAAATAAAGTGACTAGGTTTATATTTGTATTAGTTAGTATTCAAAGTTCAAAATCAATCGTTACAGTTATTTTCGAGATAATTCTAAAAAACTCAAAACCTATTCTGTAAGTTTGCACTTCCAGCAAATCTCTTTTCCAAATTTTTCTAGCAAATTCACCAAGTTCGTGTAAAGCGTTCACTTCAACATAATGTTTCTGTTAGACTCAGACTTGTTAGTTCATTCAAAATTTATTCAAGAAATAACTTATTTCATTGAAATAATACAAACTTTTAAGTTAGCCTGCTAAATAGTCTAGTTTATTTGCATGCTACGACGGATAAAATACCAATAGTATACGTTATTTATGAAAGTAGGTTGTATACGAAATTAAAAGAAAATCGACTATCTTTATAAAAATATATAAGTAAATGTATCTTTTATTTATAAAACTTAAGATATTTTTTTTGGAGGAGTATAAAGACTATAATAGCCTGCCACTTTTTTTTTTACTGAAAACTGAATTTGAATTATATCTGCAGTAAAATGGCAGTGACCATTCTGTTAACACTACTTCAAGTTTGTGGTAGGTGATAGTTTGTGTTAGCAAGTGAAACGCTTATAAACTAATATTCGATATATTTTTTTTATAGGTTTAACTTTCACTGCTTAAAAAGTAATATTTCCACTTAGGTTCATTTTTTATTTTATTTTTTTTCTGCTATATTATTTAATTTTATTTCTACATTAGTTTGAAATTCCCTAGATTTCGAAATATACACTAGGTATTATTTCAGCTTTAGATCGGACTTTTCAAATTATATTTTCCAAATTCGCCATAAAGTAATAGCACTTAATAATTGACAAAACAAGCTTCTAGTTAAGATAGTTTACTTTATATAAAAACAAATTTTATAAATCTTTCTTGTTTTTAAATAATTTAAAGAGCTTTTGTATCAGAATTGACCACTATCATGGCTAAATTTTAAAAACTTTGCTTTTGTCAGAAACTATTTTAAATAAAAAAATCTGGTGGGAAACACTCGCACAACTTTCTCTTACTCCAGTTTTCAAAATTGTAATTGACAAATTTTATAGTTTGTGACCAAATTTGATGAAATTCATTGGAGTTCGTCGAAAACTGAAAAAAAAAAAGTTCAGTAAAAGCGCACTTCCGGTTTACTTATTTTCTTGAAACACGGAATTTTGGACATCTATTTATTTATAATTAATTTTGTTTGGATGGTAGGATTGTATAATCAACTATATAGCACTTTAGAGGAAACCTAACCCCACCCCTCCCACAAAAGTGCCCTTAAATAAATTTTTCCAGAGAAATGTTTTAAATAAAAGTTGTAGATCTTTGCATGTGTAGTTGATATTCAAAGTTTAAAAAAAATCGTCCGAGCCATTTTTGAGAAAATTGCAAGAAAGTAAAAAAAATACCAGAAAACTGAAAAATACAATTTAGTAAAAATCGCACTTCCGGTCATCCGACTTTTTTAAAACTCGGAATTTCAACAACACATTTAATTCTAATTAATACTTTTTTATGATAGAATTGTATAGTAAACTGAAATAGGACTTTAGAGGACAACCTACCTCCCCCCTCCTCTAAAAGTGCCTTAGAATGCATTTTTCCGGAGAATTGATTCAAATAAAAATTGTAGATCGAGATTGTAGTTGAGAAAACTGCAAAAAAAAGGGAAAACCATTTAGTAAAGTGGCACTTCCGGGCGAGGAATTTCGACCGCTGGCCGACTGTCGGATCCCATAGTGATACCAAAACGGATTATCAGTTTGAACTTTCTGCGATTTTTTGTTTTTGAGCTATGCTGTTCTCATACATACACACACACACACACAGACCATTTGCTAAAAACCATTTCTTTGGACCCAGGGGACCTCAAAACAGATATTTCCGCTGAAAACTCGATATCGAAAATTTGGCACGATTACCGATTACAATACTTCCTCTTACTAGGAGTAAGAGAAAGTAAAAATGTTAGTTTGTACATTCTTTATATAAACTTTGGAAGTTTAATCCATTACTATTATTTATAGTTGAAAAATTTGTTAATAGTTAAACTGGGATTTGGTATTATAAGATAGTTTGCTAATCTTTGTTTGAGAACAACTGCTAAAAAAAAAAAAAAATTGTTAAAGAAACAAAAAAAAAGGTTAATAACATCATGAAGGTGCATTTATACGGATCTTGGCACATCAGGTTGAAGGTAAACTGAAATTTTAAAGTTATCAAAATAAGTTCTAATAAAAATTTATTAGTTATTGTAATTTAATATTATATTTTAAAATATTTAACTCTGATTTCATTGAAATTATACAAATTAATAAACTAAATAAATATGTATATATAAATATATTTTATTTGATAAAGTAATATACTAATTGGTAAAGTATTTCCGTTCCACGCTCTTGGTGGAAGATGGATGACAAATCTAGGTATTGTGATTTTTTTTAAGTTAACACAGCCATTTTCATTAAAAACACTCAAGTTTCCGGTTTTAGACTGCATCAGTGCCTTACTTTTGTAGAAACCGACGTTTCGTCCATATTGCAATGAGACTCTTCAGAGTCGTTATACCTTGAAAGCTCAAATGTTTTCGTTTATAATGTCACTCATATGTAGGTATTATTTTTAAAATTTAGGCATTATTTGCCTTTACTTACTTTATTATATACATTGAAATGAACGATCGAACAGGGCAAGGTTGAGAAAAAGATAGGAAATAGCAAGAAAAGAATAGTGAATAATTGTATGATACAAAAAATTACGGCGAAATATTCTGGTGCTCAGGGCAGAATAGGTTAGGTAGGTATCAATCAACTTTGAATCAAAATCGCGTATTAAGTGAATAGCCATAAAGAGAAATTATTCGCAAAATTCTATAAAATCGTAACTGTGTTATATTATTTGCTTTCAACTTTTGATAATCTGGTTATTGTATACATTTTTAAAAAGTTATATTATAATAAAAAGGGAGCTCATTTTGCCCGACGCAAATCATGATTCATGTACACACTAGTATTGTACAGGAAAAATATTCATTCTATTTAAAAGAAAAGGAATAGGGTCATTTGTTGATATTTGAATAACAAAAACTAATTCTCGACTAAACTGTTTCTAAAATTTTACAGTTTTTTGTTTAAGGGGGATCATGAGGATAATCACTGCTTATAAACTATTTTAAAAATAATAATAATAATGATTTTAATGGTTCCACTAATGATATTTCAATAATTGAGCCATTGATGAAAAAAATAACATGCAAAGCTCCACGTAGTAATAAACATCAATGTAAATAACAATTTCACTTTCAAGGAGAACCGTATAAACTCATTGATCACAGTGTTATGTAAAATAATTACATTGGTAAATGGTAGTTGAAAAAATTCGTTTATAGTGAACAGAACGAAGTGAAACTGGTTTACCGGTTTATTTTTGTTGAAATACTACTTTCTTCAGGAAGACAACACAAGCGGTCAGCGTACATTCTAAACAAGTTCAAAGTATATACATATATAATATTAGATTGCCATTTAAATTACTTCTACTATAACACACTATTCACTTTTATTAATGTTGCTTTAAAGTATTATAATTAATTAAATAAGACAGAAATTCTGGTTATAAGTTACTTGTTTCGGGATAATATCGTTGACAACATTATTTAATAAGAATCATCATTAGCATTCATCAAGAGTTTATCATTCGGTATTTTTATTTTTGGCAGTTTAATTACTTAATTACATATTTTCAATGTACAAAAAATTCTGACAAGGATAGGATATTTTAATTCTAACAATCCAATTTAAATATTTATTATCATTTGCATAGGAACTTCTTTCAGAAAATTAAATGAAATAGAGAAAATAACAATTTTATTTTTATAATGGAATGATCTAATGGAATTCGTATTAAGCTTACCAATATAATATAATCTGATTATTTTCTTGCATAACTAAATTTATTAAATTTAATCTATAATCACAGATTACTTCAACATTCATTATAAAATATTGAAATCTATAATTTAATTAAACAAATGGCATTTATTAGCTGATTAATTAGTTGAATGAAACCATGGGTATATGTACTTTGTACGAACAATTATTTTATTCTCTATAACATATAAGAAATGAAAGAGGAAAATGAATTGCACCTTAGAAAGTAGTCAAAGTAGCTTTCAGTAGCCCTGGGGCATCAAAATAAATCTCATGTTCAATTTTCAAATAGGTATAAACAAATCCATAAATATGAATTTTTTTAGCAATTTTTATATATATATATATACATATGCATAAATTGCAAGGGAAAAATTAGTGAAGTCGCATATTTGATTGACAGATTTTGACCAAAACCCGTCGTAATATTGTATTTTTTGTTTTCTAGTTCTTCACGAATATATAGAATGAAATTAATATAACTGAAGGCCCAGGTTTAGCTTCAATTATTACTGAAATATATTCTTTATTAACATCATCCTGATTTATTGGTTTAGCACAAGAAAAATTTTATTTAAAACCTACCACGTCGTTTTTTTAATTTCATGCTTTCTGATCTAACCAATACAATTTGGTTGTTTCTTTTCCTGAAGCCATAGCCTAAAATTACATCATTATAACTTCCTACTCTAGAAACAAAATGTATCCTATTTTAAGTGAAAAAAAGTCCACCTCGTAGGAAAGAGAGATCTCGTATACATGTCCAAAAATTAAAGTAAATATTATTGCGTTATGTTTTTTTTTATTCAAATACTTAAAATTCAAAATATGCAAATTTTGGTAACTGTTGTAAACCTTCAAAAATTCATTCACGGTTTTTATTTATTGCTAAATTAACCAGACGGACATAATATTGCGAGACAAAAATAGAAAGATAAAATATATAGCTGCCGCCGCAAAGTTTAAGAAAGCCAAAATTTACAAAACTTGAAATGCTTAGACTGTGTTTGAAATGTTATTTACAAAAGCGGCCTTTTATATTTTTAAAAAAGGAATATTCTTTTATCTATTTCAAAAGAAGAATGTATCGCTTATTAGTTTCACTTTAAAAAAAAAATATATGTATTAAATGAAGTATCTATATATAAGTAAAAATATTGCAACTAGCAATACTTAAGTGTTTAGGAATTCGTAGATATTAGAGATAACATCTGTAATAATTTTCGCATTTTAAAAAAACTAAAACTTCATAGTATCAAAGTATTGTTTACAAAAAAATTATTGAAAATTGCATTTTAAATCCATTATGTTCATCTAAACTTTCTTGTACATTAGTTTTTTTTGTTCAATCTCGCTTTATAAAAATGGGAAGGAAATTAGACTAAAGATAAAAAAATCTGGTTGAAACACTTTCTCTTACATCAGTTTTCAAAATTGTAATTGACAAATTTTATAGTTTGTGTATCAAATTTGATGAAATTCGTTGGAGTTCGTCGAAAACTGAAAAAAAAGTTCAGTAAAAGCGCACTTCCGGTTTATTTATGTTCTTGAAACTCGTAATTTTGGACATCTATTTATTTATAATTAATTTTGCTTGGATGGTAGGATTGCAAAATCAACTATGATAGCACTTTAGAGGAAACCTAACCTCACCCCCACCCCAAAAGTGCCCTTAAATGAATTTTTCATTGCAGTTCTTTGCATGTAAAGTTCTAGATATTTGCATATATAGTTGATATTACAAGTTTGTTGAAAATCGTCGGAGCCATTTTTGAGAAAAGCGCAAGAAAGTAAAAAAAATACCAGAAAACTGAAAAATACATTTCAGGAAAAACGCACTTCCGATCATCCGATTTTTTCAAACTCAGAATTTCAATCACATATTTAATTATAATTAGTATTATTTAGATGACAGAATTGTATAATAAACTGAAATAGCAGTTAAGATGAAAACCTAACCCCACCCCTCCCGGAAAAGTGCCCTCAAATGTTTCAAATAAAAGTTGTAGCACCATTGTATGTGTAGTTGATATATCAAGTTTAAAGAAAATCGTCGGAGTCATTTTTGAGAAAATCGCAAAAAAGAAAAAAACCAAGTAGTAAAGTGGTACTTCCGGTTGAGGAATTTTGACAGATAACGTACTGTCAAATCCCATGTTGATACCTAAACGGGATATCAAGTTTCAACTTTCTGTGGTTTTTCATTTTTGAGCTATGCTGTTCACATACATACATACCACACACAGACCATTTATTTGCTAAAAACAACTTTTTTGGACTCAGGGGACCTTAAGACGGATATTTCCGGTGAAAACTCGATATCGAAAATTTGACACGATTACAATACTTCCTCTTGTAAGGAGTAAGAGAAAGAAAGAATCTGGTTTAAAAACACACACTTTTACTATAATTTTCTTCTGACCCGAAATGTTTGCAAAACATTTATTTAAAACTTGGTAATTATGGTCCTTAATAAACGTTGGTGAAATAATCGAAATTTTAAAGGAAAAACCTAACATGACGACATCCTCTCCTGAGATGAATGTTTCTCATAAAACTTTGATAACTTTCTCTTACATCAAAAGAAGAATGTATCACATCAATTGGCAATTTTTTTAAAACAATAAATTTATTAATTGATTAGGGTATAGAAAAACGCAAAAAATTCGAACTAAATAGACGAAGTTATTGCTTTATATACAAGACTCATAAAATTCTTTTTTTTAAATTAATTAAAAATACTTTTCACGTAATAATTACATATATTTGTTTTTTACCGCACTGATTTCTAACAATTTATTATTTTTCATCATTTTTTTTTTAATTAGGTATCCATAGAGATGTCGTAAAAGATGCTGGAAAGCAAATAAAGAAGGTAAATTGGTGAAATATAAAATTTTAACTCATCTTTTAAGGTAAAGTATTTTCAAAAGTGTTTTAACCTTTCTACAAAATGTAACGGCACAAGTTTTCAATCCAAAGGAACGAAATAAGTAAATGATGTTTGCTAAAGTAATTATTGCAAGGTGAATTCGAAATTGATTGCTGAATTAGAAAATTTAACAATTCATTGATAAAATTAGCCTCCAAGAAGCACTAAAGATTCAGGAATGACTATATATTTTTATTGATTTAAATTCAACTAATATGCCTATTAAATTTGTAATTAAGCTTTATTTTTTTATTGAATAAAGATATTATTATTATGTAAGTAATAATAGTTGTAGATAACTTACCAAGTTCATGTTTGATGTGACGAAAACAAACACCAGATAGTAAAAAGATGCGGCGCTTTTAAGCGACCCCACTTCTTACCTTTCTCCTATTTCCTTCTATACAAAATTTACTTCCTCAATAATGAATACGAGAAGATTGGAAAGCCTTTCTCCAATCAAACCAGTTAACCACCTAATTCATATTATCTGGTCGTCACCAGTAATTACTTTTTGTAAAAAAAAAAAACAGTAGCCGCAAAAAAATAGTCTTGCCGTTTCTATTTTTTTTTATATTTCTTCAGATTAATTATTAATAGGCAAAAACATCAATATACCATGTTTGAATGTCAGTTGAATAGTTAATCAACAATCTAGAAACCAGCCTTAATACTTGTTTTTTTCTTTACTAAGAATCTTTGCAATACCAATGTTATCGTTGAAATTACTACCTTTAATAAAAAAAATAAATAAAACAAGCTTTTTTTCTCACATCAACGGGTTCCTAGCGGTTTCATGTTGATTCTTCAGGACTTCATAAGAAAATTGTTACATATTTTAGCCATATTTATTGATATTTATAAAAGATATATAAAAGTGAATAATGGCTTAGAAAGAGGAATAGAAATTCCATATAAACGAGTCAAAGATGAATGAACAATTATATTTCAATTTAGCAATAAATGAAAAGTATTAGACAAATAAATTATCAAGGATCGGTAAAGAAAAACTATCTTTCAGATAGTGCCCAACATTGCAAACAAATTTATAGACATCTTTAGGGTATTAAAAGAAAAATTACTAAAAAACCAATAAAATAATGTAAAAGATAAAGATGAAACATAACTTAAAAAAAAATTATATTTGCAAAGACAACAGTATTGAAAATAAAACAAACCATGGCTAAAGACCAGTCAAAAGCTCGATACCTAATGAGGTATCAAAAGGAGTTGAACCATTAATCGTTAGAAAAAGTATGTATTACAACTAATAGCGACGGCCTTAAGTAAAAGGCGACGGTATCATATGCCCATCATAGGCTGTAGTGCTAAAGGTTTGTCTTCGAGAAAAGTTATTTATAGGCTAATCTCGGTAAAAAGTGATAAGTTTTCACAAAAGTCTATTTCTGCATATTTAAATTCCATCTTATTGACAATTAAACATGAGATAATACTTCCGGTTTGAGAAAAATTTGAGAATTGGAGTGAATGGAAAGCCTTCTGACAATAAATATGTTTACGATTTTCAATATTCCATCATATTTTCGACGTTTAGTTTCTCTTACTATAAAGAAAACATTGTGATCTTGAAAGAAATTGAGTTTTCATTACAAATACATGTTTTGAAGTCCATAGAGTAAAAAAACAAAAAAAAAGAACTTCATTTCGATCTCAATGTACATTCCTCCCTGAAGAAGGTACCCGAAATGTAAAGCAACAAATAATTATTTTTTCTTTAAAACTTCTCTGCCATTGGCGTGTAAACATCTCATTATAATTTAAAAAAAATGTTTTAGCAAATGATCTGATTTAAGTGCAAAAAAAAATCTCAAAAACGAAAAAATCGAAGGAATCAAAGAAGAATCAAACTTGATATTCCATTTAGACACCTGAAAAGAAGGTTTTAGTCAAAATCTACCGATTTCTGTTTCTTTTTGTCTGCTTTTCGTGAAAAAATGGCCCCAATGATTTTCTTTAAACCTCCTATACCACCCACACACAAATGCCTAACACTTTTACATGAAACATTTTTCTAGGTAAATTGATCTTTGGAGGGTTTTAGGGAGGTGCAACGTTAAGCTTTCCTGCGTTCTGGTTCACTTCTGCGTCTGGTTCTATCACCTAGGTATTAAAAGTATGGCTAGAAATTCAAATTTGAAGAAAATCGGTACTTTACAGAATAAGTTAAAAGTGTTTTTTTTTTTTTAATTTTCTCGAAGACGATCCATCAATTAATTATCTTTAAATTTGGAATGCTAACAGTACACATACAAACTATCACTTTTATTTGACACAGTTTTCCAAAAAAAAAAAATTGCTTATAAAAGGGTTTGGGAAATTTTGCAATCTTATCGCCAGCATTTGTTAGGACCTTTAAATAGAGTAAAAATTCCAAGTGTGAAGAAAAATCTGCCAACAATAATCAATGTAACGTAAGTTTTGCTCTACGTCACCTCATTGTACAACATTTTGAAGTTCGATAGTGATTATTTCTAAAGGAGCTACTCAGGCAGGTCAAAATGATGCTTTACATTAATTATTTATTTTCTTATACAACAACCATTTTTGTGTTTTATTTCTGAATTTAAAGCAAAATCACAAATTTCAAAGGACAAAGACGTAAGACATTTTAAGTAATATTAAAAAGTTTGGCCAAAGCTTATAAAGTGATAAGTTCCCATTAAATTCCATAAGGTTTACCAATCTGTTAAAGCGGACAAGGAGCTAGAGCGTGGAGTTCCATTATGTGCACTCTTATGATTTATTAACGGTTACAAACGGAAGAGGGAGAAGGTGCTAGGGAATAAGGGTTAAACCCGGGGTTTGATATTTAGGTTCGATAAGCTTAGCTCCAGTCATTCATAAGTCCAGAGTTGTGATCTTCGCCGACATTAAGTCACTCTTAGAACAATTTATGTTTGATATGGGTCTGCCTAATAAGC
The DNA here is from genome assembly GCA_011037195.1 of Triatoma infestans. Lineage (NCBI taxonomy): Eukaryota > Metazoa > Arthropoda > Insecta > Hemiptera > Reduviidae > Triatoma > Triatoma infestans. Next base: position 51,271 of record JAAEAF010007296.1, read on the forward strand.
CAGCGAGACCAGGAAACCTAAACGTAGTCGTTTGTATGTCTAAGTAGGTACCTAGGTCAAAGAAGCATCGCCTCATGAAGTATCTTTAAGGGCTCTTGGCAGACGGCAGTCTTTTGTGTCATACTGCAATAAATGCCTAATGAGTGGTGCAATCAAAATATGGTACATAAAAGTATTTGTACGTGCACAACTGGATTCGACTTATCTGTCAATGGGAAAGGCGTATTTACTGCGGTTTCGGTTCCTTAGAAAACAAAAACACCATTAAGCTTCATATAGGAATCGCTTTAGGGTCCTAACGCACTATTACTTAAATTTTCTGATATCCGAGGTAGAGAAGTTGGCTATATAATGAATGGATACTAATTTACTAATAAATGAGGCCATTAGATTTATGGAAGGTGTTTCAGGCTGCTGCAATTAGAAAATGGTAATGCGGCCCCTAACGATACTTTTGTTTCATTAGCCTTGAAGCCATAAAGTCATGGCGATTGATTTAGCTTATAAATGATTTTATCTTGTTTAAATTTCACTACATAAAAACTAAACATTCATATTTGTATCGGGGTGAATGTACTTGCCCACTCACAAACACACACACAAAAAATTCACACAGCTATTTAAATAAAAAGGGAGTAGAGAACTCGATATAACTCTACTTCTTTTGTACTTAAAACTAAAATAAAATCATATGTATAAATTTAATCCAATCTCACTAATAAATATATTCATTTAGTTTAATTAAACCTAACTTTGTTGACTTTCTATATTCATCAAACACACCTTACATTTACAAAACATACATGTCTACCCTCAGGGTTAAGCGTAGGCTGGAATGGAATAGAAATGCCTTAAAAGTGAGAACATGTGAAAGCCGATGACGTGTGAACAATTGCCAGTGAACACTCCACATAACTCTACACAGTATTGCAGCGATACTAGCTGCAAAAGCCTTAAAATTGTGGCAAATTGTTCACTATTATTATTATTATTTTAGAGACGAAAACAACAAGAAGATATATTCTTATTTATTATTTAACTAAAATAAAGTCATTTTGTTTAAAAAAAATACATATATATAAAATTATTATACAAATACATCTAATATTCTACCTGTTTTTCACCTATAGGTGCTCAATATTTACAATTTATAAAATCTACTTTCAGATAACACACTAAAGGGCAGCATTATTTAGAGATTTACAATAATCTTCTAACATTCTTACAAAGTTAATTAATTTCTTTTCATCATCCGGAATAGTAGTAAACAATCTTCTTACTAAGTGTTCCCTAAAACATAGTAAAACGTTCAACTTGTAAGAGTATACAACTTTTAAGCTCAAGTTTGTTCTCCAATTCATTCGCAACAATAATTTAAAATTGCAATATAACCAACTGCTGAACATAAATAAACAATTTTCGTATAAAATATTCATTTTTTCAAGATGATTAAATAACGTACCGAAAATTTCCAATGCTAGAGACGACTTTAATATCCTCAGCTTTTATTTTCTTCCAGCCATCAATATGAATAACTACATCAAATTTAAGACATGCTTTAATGTCTACGATATTAAATGAAATTCTGAAAATATACAAAATAAAATTAGTTTTCTACAAAAATTTGTTCTGACAAATTACATATAAACAGAACTAAAATTTTATCATTACATTACTGCAATCGTCTTTTATTTTATGGCTATCTTTAATAACATAGTGTTTGCTGTTATTATAAAAGAGAAGTCCTTTTAAAATCCTCAATTTCTTTCTCTTAGAAAATAAAAGAATTAAGATTACTTTCGTGTTAAAGTTTAGAAAATAGGATTTTGCCGGATTAGAGTATGAGTTTTGAACTCTTTTGGATACCTTTCTTTTTTATCAGAGACATTTTCCGTGGTAGCCTGCTTCATTTTGTGGTCATCGACCGGTTTCGGGCGTTCGCCCATCTTCAGGATGCGTTTTTTCAGACAGTGTGACAACACAGACTTGCACAGAGCAACTGGGTTAAAGTTAAAGTTGCTCTGTGCAAGTCTGTGTTGTCACACTGTCTGAAAAACGCATCCTGAAGATAGGGCGACGCCCGAAAACCGGGTCGATGACCACAAAATGAAGCAGGCTACCACGGAAAATGTCTCTGATGCTTTCCAGCTCTGCGGAACCAACCACCACCTTTCTTTTTTATACTGTTTCTGATGAAATAACCTACTCAAATCAGAAAAAGTTCAAAACTTTCATATTTTATTTAGGGGAATCGATGCAAAGATTCGGTCGAAATTGGTTAATCGAAAGTATCCTGTACTATATAGTTTTCTCTTAAACGATTTTTAAAAAATTATAAAATATACTATTTATAAAAAAACATATTCAACATATTTATGAAAATATTGGTGACTTTTATTTAAACATATTTCTAGGATGTCCATTTGGAGATACATAGAGGAAAAAATGATGTTACTTAATTAATTTCGCAATATTTAAATTCAGCTCGTCCTTAAAGAGACGCACAACAATTGTTTATATAATGTAGGAAACGTTATAATTTAAAATTTATATATATATATATATATATCTAATCTATATATATATAATAAGCCAATATAGTATATTTCAGTTAATTCAATGATTGTCCACCGTCAGAGTACATATTGAAAAAAAAAAAAGTTTCGATAAATTTATTATCTTTTTTAAAGCAGAAATGTATTTCTACGGTGTGCAAAGTTTAATGTAAATTTTTTGGTGCTTGATTCCGCAGAGCTGGGAAAGCATCAGAGACATTTTCCGTGATAGCCTGCTACATTTGTGGTCCATCGACCGGGGTCGGCGTTCGCCCATCATCAGGATGTTTCGTTGAACAGTTAATAACATAGACTTGCACAGAGCAAATACAGTTGCTTAACTTAACTTGAGTACGATGAGTGTATCACCTGTATTTGCTCTGTGCAAATCTATGTTATTAACTGTTCAACGAAAACATCCTGATGATGGGCGAACGCCCGAAACCAGTCGTGACCACAAAATGAAGCAGGCTCTCACAGAAAATGTCTCTGATGTAATGTAAATGTTGTATGTAGCTGTCTGGCATGCCTATCCTATTTTAGTCATACAAGACAGCTACACACAACATTTACATAACACTTTGCACATGACACTAAACACATTTCTACCTTGAAAAAAATAATGAATTTATTGAAATGGTTTTTTTTTCTTACCTCACTAATTTTAACAATAAATTTCAGTTAATAATTTTAAATTTTATAGATATAAAAATTTTATATAGGAACAATTAGAAGCAAAGATGAAAAAAAAAAGCAAATTTAAATTTTTGTTGTCTTACAAGACAAAATACTTGGAAATGTCTTTGTATTTATTATTAGGAAAGTTAATTTTAAACATTTCATTAAAATAAAAAAATGTAAATACATACCTGTTATTATTAAATTTACATGGATAAAATCTGTACATATAATTTACAGTCTTATAAAATTTCTTGATTTCCAAACGTTCCTTCATAATAATATCCGAAATTTGAAGTACATCTTTGACTGTTCTACATTCTGATTTAAGCCATTCTTCAGTATAACGCTTTTTAATAACTTCAGATATATATAAATTTATTGTATCTTAAAGTATAAAATAAAAAAAGAATAAAACGAATCATTTGAAAATTAAGTTGTAAAAAATACTTCAATTTCAAAGGACTGAATTCGGTACCTGAATGTTTATTTACATTGTAATTCACACTCTTTAAGCAAGTGGACTCATCAATTCTTCCATTGGGTACATTAAAAACAATACTTAATGTTTCCGTAAGATTGTACCTCCAGTAAGTAAAACTTTTTCGTGAAAACCCTAAATCGCTCATAAATTTTCTGAAAACAAAAAAGAAGAAAAGAAATAGAAAATAATTACAAAAAATAATATTAAAATAGTAAAAAAAGGGAGATTAGAAATCAACTCACAAATTTTGAACATTTAGTTTATACTGCTCCATATTTTTCCGGTATTCTACACCTAAAAAATAGATATTTGTTTAAAAAAACTTCTTACAACTAATTATAAAAAAATATTTGGAAAGCCGAAGCTTAAGTTCATCACATGAAAGTTCATGCTGAAGTTGAAATAGATGATAAAGAAAGTTCTAATCCAAACAATCGCAAGTCTGTTTATTATCGAGGTCCAGAGTCCGGTTTTATACAACAATTAGGAAGTTTAGGTTCTTGTATGCCTTCAAATGGTTACTACATTATATTGATGCAATTACCGAGCCGAAATCATTACTTAAAAAGTTGGTGATTGGTGAACAAATAAGTTAATCATACTTCATGCAATGCGGAGAAAATACTGGGCTAAATAAATGATTCACATAGATAATGTTGGAATTAGTCAAAAACGGTTTATACGTTAACTCCTCTCGAAGCATCTTTATTGGTCGATCTATTTCCGACGATGAAATCTTAAAAAAAAAAATCATTATTAGATTAAAATACGGCCAGAAAAGTGTTTCATCACGTCACGATCTCTGTATCTAAGAATAAAATTTCCTATATTAATAAAACCGGAGAATAAAACTCCTATAAATATTAGCGATATTATACACCCATGATTGTTCTTTATATCTAGCATTTCTGATTTTCATTTATTTCAATCTCTAAATATCTTAGAGATAATCACGCAGAAACCAATTATGGGAATGGTTTCTAGTAAAGAAAGCAACATGATTATTCTACCAATTATCGCGAAATCTTTTAAAGGTTCCTAATGTAACTGTCCCTTGTTTCAAAATGTTAAAACCTAAATTTTGTTTATTCTTGCAATATTACATTCTACGGAGTACTGGTTAAGGAGTATGTGTCACTGGGAGTTACTTCAAATTTAATGGAGCTCAAGAATAGATGAAGACCTGGAGCCGTGGGCTACTGTGATATTGGCAGACAACGATTGGCGGCTTGGTGACAGGATTGTTTATCTAGGATCTAGGTTGGCTGTTCTGTGCGATATTTTGGTTAAGCAGGTCCACAACACAAATTCAAAAGACTTTATTATATCTTTCCAGGGAGGTCCCTGCATTGCTATGTAATGAGGAACTAAAATTCATGTATCTTCCCTTCTTAACTGCTTTTAGAATAATTAAGAAAAGTTGAGAAACTATCTCTTCTTCCAAGGATATCTCTTCTAGTCTGGATACCGCTGTTGTCTTACAGAAAAGAGGTAGAAAGGTCTTAATTAGGTTCTTGTTTCCAAGCAATGGTTTCAAAAACCTGACATTTGCATGACGTCTGACAAGCTTCCCATCTATGGTGAGTTTAGTGGGTTGTTGATAACCCAAAACTTTCTTTGTTATCCAAATAGAAATAATAATGAGATGTTACTCTATTTTTTATAAACTGCTCCTAGGCATCAACTGGAACCCTCAAAGGATACTGTGGTTAAAGAAGATCATACAATCATCTTAAGGCAAACTGTTTGAATTGGAAGAAATCGGTTTTAAGACCAGTGGTCGCGATAGGATGTCTGTAGAAGAGGAAGGCCCTTATCTACTTGTAGGGTAAGGTTAATGTAAAGTTTGGTCGGGCTTCTTTGGATCTTACATGGATTGGACTTATTGTTGTTTTCCTTTTAGGTTATCTAGAGGATATCCAAGGTTTAGCCTCTCCAAAAAGAGAATTACTATATCAATAAAAGGAATAAATAAGACTATTTAAAAGAATGTAATCAATTTACTTTAAATAATGTATTAATTCTTTACTTAAATAACAGATGAAGTCCTCCCAAAATTTATGACATTAACTGATATAGTTTACTCATTTCTAATCTAAATTTCTCTTTACACAATCCAAACATACAGCCGAAGACCTCTAATGATGCTGACTTATTATAAGCAGAAGTGTTTAAAAAATATTTTAGATATTTACTTTAGTAAAAAAGCAAATTAAGAAATGAATAAATCACTAGTAACAAAAGTCAAATACTTACTTTGTAAATACGATGATGAAATAGAAGCACCTTCCTTTTCAAGGGTTCCTTCCCAAGTTGTCTTTGTTTTTTTAAGTGAATTACCTAAGGAGGAAAATGCTGGTCCGACTTGCATGCTTTTGCTTACAATTTTATTATCTTTAGAAATATGATTTGTACTTAGTTCACTTGGCTTAGCTTCATTTTCATTGGCAGCATGTATATTGTCCTTGGCATTTATAGCATTCATAACCGTTTTACCTTCAATATTTTTGCCTGCTTCCATTGCAGGTTGAGATATCCTGTCTGAATTTGACATGAAACCTGTTTTATCCCTGTGAGACACACTAATCTCTTCTTTCGTACATAAGTCATCAGCTACACCTATACTTAAATTCAACTTTTCGCACGGTTCCGGACTCAATATTTTTCCACCAACTTCTATAATTTCACAGTTATTTTGTTGTGTTTGAGAATTATTTAAATCAGTGTTCACTAGCGTAGTAGTATTATCAGAAATGCTCTTGCTTGAAGTATAATTCAAGTGATGGTTTTGTGCACTTCCATTTTCTACAGTCTCTGCCAGATTGCACTGTCCTGCATTCTTCACATCATAAACATGAAAGCAATCTTCTTGTCTAGCAGCTAATATATGTGCAACCGGAAAATTTGGTAAATCTGATGGTTGAACTGCTTGTTGTACATGTAAGTAAGGAGAGGTAATTTCATTTTCCTTTGATGTATTTTTCATTTCCTTATCGGATATCTCTTCCAACTTATTTGCTATATCTTCAGAAATATTTTTACTTCTAATTTCATTATACTGCTCTTCAAAAATGGGTGGAATACTGTTAGAACAGTTTTTCTTTACATCAGAATCATGTTCAATGGTTTCGTGCAACTTCTGAGATTCACACGCCCCTACACTGGTGAAACTGCTTCTTTCAATTTGTACTTGCTCCTGTGATTGAACTATTTCTGTATTTACCTTGCTAGCTTCATATAAATTTTTGTTACTTGATTCCCCGTCAATTTTTGCTTTCTTTGTTGACCTGTTTTCCTCTATGTCGGCTTGACTATTTCTTTCATTTATTTTTGCTTTGCTTCTGATAGTAAAAGATTCATTACTGCCAACCTTTCCATTAGATGGCTGCAAGTTACACCTATAGGTCATATCCAAGTTCACAGATTCTTTTAAAAGCAACTGTTTTTCATTATCGAGTTCATCATTCTCACTATTATCTAACGTCTCAGTAATATTTTTTTGTCCTCCATTTTTGTCAGTAGGTAGCACATTGTCATTATTTTCTAATTTACCAGAATAAGTGATATCGATTGTTTGATTGTCAGATTCCTTCTGTTCATTGCTTGAAAAATTAATTCCAACACTGTCGAGACCCTTTTTAATATCTGTTGATACATATTCTGTAGATGTATCAGCAAAATCACAATCTCCAATTTCTTCCAAATGCGAAATACTTCGGCCAAAATTAATTAAGTTGGATTCTTCATTTTTATCAGCTTTTGCGGTAGAAGGAATATCATCTATTTTTAAACTAATCGAATTTGCTGCACTTTTTTGAAGAGGATCCATGAATGCACAAACAGATGCACTATTATTCATTAAACGCCTGCCAAAACCCTCCGAACCAACATTACTTATTTTGGAGCTCGAAGCTGTTTCAGCATCTGCATCTATTTCATGTAATGATGTAGTAAGTTCCATACCTGCAGATGTATCCAGAAGAGATTTCTCATGCATTAAATCAAACGGATTTTCTGGTCTGCTAGAATGATGTTCGCTTACGGTGACACTCTTAGAGAAATTGTTCTTATTATTCAACTCGTTTACACCGTTCTTTTCATTTTCTTTATGAGATGAAATTTCATTAATGTCAACTCTAGAATTACGTTGTTTCGTATCACATCTATTCAAAATATTCGTAAATTCCATACTGCTCGAACATTCATGATTTTTCGTGAACGGAAAAGAATTTCTTGTTACATCGGGTGGATAGGCTGGGGATGCTTTTGTAAGTTTCCTAGTTAATGAAAACTCGCAAACATTCATGGATGGTAAAGAATTCCTAAATATACTAGGTGCGTTGATTATGCAGGCTTCTGTAAATTCCATATTTGATGACAATTCCCGACTTTTACCGAAAGGTAAAGAACCTTCAGACGGTTCATTAGGCGGTTTTGCTACATAAGCTTCCACATCTGATGGTAAGTGGCAACTTTTCGTGATCGGTAAATAATTCTTTGTTACTTCAGGCGACTTTGCTAAATGTACTTCAGTAAATTCCATATTTGATGACAATTCGCGACTTTTCGTTAACGGCAAAGCACAATTTATTATATCAGGCGGTTTTTCTACATACGCTTCAGTAAGTTCCATATTCGATAACTCACGATCTTTTGTGAATGGCAAATCATTTCTTGTTATATCAGATGGAATGGCTTCGCATGCCTCGGTTAATTCCATGTTTGATGAAAATTCGTGACTTTTCTTGAATGACAAAGGGTTCCTTGATCCATTTGGTGGGTTGGCCACATATGCTTCGGTAAATTCCATATCTGATAATTTATTATCTTTCATGAATGGCAAAGTATTCTTTGCAACATTGGAAGGGTTAATTTTGCAAGCGTCGGTAAATTCCATGTTCGAAGAAGATTCATGATTCTTCTTCAGTGGAACTGAATCTGTTGATACTGCAGCTGAGTTAATTACGCATGCTTCTGTGAATTCCATAGAGGATGTAATATTAAGATTCCGTTCATTATTTCTAAAAAAAATGATGGATTTTTCACAAGGCTTAGGAATGCAGACTTCTGTAAATTCCATAGAGCAATTTAATTCGCGATCCTTTGTGAGAGAGTGTCTATCTTCAGAGGCCATGACCTGATGAGATTCTGTATTTCTGACTAAATCGTTTTCACTGTGTAAGATATTCTTAAATCCGTCATTTTTGAATTTACAAATAGGCTTGGCTAAGTAAGCATCTGTGAATTTCATATTAGACGAGGTTTCATTAACAAGAATTTTTTCAGTATTACGAGCTCCCATAACGTTTTCAGATGGTTTAATTGAACAGTTTTCTGCAATTTCCATATCTGACGAAAGAACTTCATTAGGAATAGATACTGACTTATGATTTTCTTTTTCTTTCGA
>JAAEAF010007297.1:0-43209 GCA_011037195.1 Triatoma infestans
AAAACTCGATATCGAAAATTTGATATAATTACAATACTTTCACTTAGTTTACTAGGAGTAAAAGAGAAAGTAAAAAGAGTTATATAAAAAGAAAAAAAAAAAAAAATTGGTTAACTTTAAAAATCTTGTTTGTCACTTTTAATACAAAAAGACAACTTTATATGAAAACTCCACCAGTCAACAGGTATATTTTACTTTTTTTTATTTAACTACACAGCGAGATAAATCTTATATAGGCCAAGAAAAAAGTAGGAATTAAAAATAAAACTCTTTCTAATAAAAACTTTGACGAACTTTTTATTCAATTTTTATTAGAATAATAATAATAAAACTAATTTAGACAAATTAAAGAGTCACAATAAATATTGCTACACATTTAAGTAACAATTAAAAATATATTTGTAATAAATAAAAATTAGATTAGTATAATAGTTCTCATAAAAAATAAAAACGGTAAACTATTAATAAAATGATTAATATGCCAGACAAAAATCAATTATTATAAAAAGGCATACCTCCCCCCACCAAACATCGTGCCCCCCCCCCGCTTGAAATATACGGATAAAAATATTTAATTCTATGTAATATTTTTCTTTGTCGGCATTATTTTCCATGGCGAAAGAAAAGCAATTAAATAAAATAAAAAATAAAAAAAATGAATTATGTGCAGGCAATTATTTTATTGTTTTTTTACATTAATTTATGCTCTTATGTATAAATGTATATATTTAGCCAAGTAGGAGGGGGTGGGGAGGGGAAATAAGTAAGGTTAAATCATTTAATTAACCACATTACACAATTCCATGTTTAAAAAGAATATACAAAAGCAATTTTAAATGTCTGACGATTATATTTTGTAATAATTCTTGTAATCATCCTTGAGAATAGATATGCTATACCAACCATACAATTCTGCTTAAATTTTGTTTCTCAAATTAATAAAAGACATTCTCTTACTTATTACATTCTCTTGATGCTTGTTTACGAGGAAATATAATCGATCGTGTCAAATTTTCAAATTTTGAATTTTCCACTATAAATACATGCGTTTTTTTATGTGTGACGTTTGAATTTTCTGTGAAAAAGGATCCAACGATTTTCTTGAAACTTATCTAAGGTCACTGCATGGTATAATATATATATATATATATGTACTAGCTAACCTGGCCACGCTTTGCTGTGGCTCAGTCTGATTTTAATTATTAGGGAAGTAAATAGGAGTATTATAGTTAACATAGATTCAGCAAAAAACAAATCATTCATTTTAATACTTCGCGGTCCTGTAAATTGAAAGGAAAGAATGAAAAAATGTTTCTACTGAAAGTCTTTTTTTATTGTAAATCTAGTGAATGGACTACATTCTTTGTTTGTCCGTTTTCTGCATAAACATAAAGATCAGATGGTTTACCGACTCTGGAGCATGCGACATATAATTGCCCATGAGAGAAGCATTCGTTTTCTAAATTCAAACCGCACACTTGCAAAGTTTGTCCTTGCGCTTTATTGATAGTCATAGCGAACGCAAGGCGTATTGGAAATTGAAGTCGTTTGAACTCTAACGGCATATCTGTCGGAATGAGTGGTTCTCGTGGAAGCAGTACGTATTCACCTTTATGAGGTCCAATGAGAATTGTTGCTTCAATTAGATTATTCATCAATTTTTTAACTACTAATCGTGTACAATTGCATAACTTTGGCTGATTGATGTTTCCGAGTAATATAATTGGCACTCCAATTTTCAAATTTAGAATGTGTGGCGGTAATCCAGGAACACCCGGAAGAATTAAGAAATTCCGTTGGAAAATTCACAGCTTCACTTTGGTTCATCACGGAGTGTCAATGGATTTGTATGTCACTGTTTCACCTGCGATTCTGTTTAGAATGATTTCATATCGAGTACGTCGACATTTTTAGCCAGGAGAATGGCTCTATCGCTTAACCATGCGTGATTTTGATAATTTGTTTCGATGCTTTGGAATACCTTGTCTACTAATACTGCGCGAGACTGGTGTGAGGTACTTCGAGTCTGGTGGCGGTGAAAGGTCATTATAATTAGTAGAGAAATAGGTTCAGAGAGCTCGCCACCATCTCAACGCGTCTGAGTTTGTCTGTTTCTGCCAATCTCGCGAAACGCTCGGAATTCCCCATTTCCGTGGAAACTTCGGAGTAAAAAGTATATATAAACACTCTTAGATAGAAATGCAAGGTTGTATACAAATTTCAAGTCAATCCAAAATTTCGAGTTTTGCGGCCACAAACATACGGATGCTGAATTTTTATATATTAGATGTTATAAATATATCATAAAAAACTTACAAAAGATATAAACAAAATACATAGGGTTTGAGATTGCTAGAGTTGGAAAAAAGTGTTTTGTGTCTCATCTTTCTTTCACTTATTCTATGTGTAGGTGTTTTGTGTTGTATGAAAGAGAGTGTGTGTGATGAATTTCATTTCATCAGAGAGAAAATGATAACATCGTTTCATTTGATATTATTACAGCTTCGTTAGTAACGCTTTTAGGTGCCGAACATATAGACAAAATTCTGTAAACTGTCTTAACCATAAAATGCTCATCCGTCTTAGAAGGTTTTATGGTGTTTTTTTTTTTTTTTTTTTTTTACTGACAAAATTAACATAACTACTTAAACAGTCTTTTCAAGACAAAAGTCGTTTCGAAGTCAAAGTTGATTTAAAAACTAATTCAGTCCTGATTAGATTAGATTAGATTGGGGAGGGCCACGCTTCATTCCACTGCGACCTTCATTGGAGAGGTTGTGATGGATGCCAGAAATATAGAAATATATTTAATTTGAAATAATAAAAAATATCAAGAAATATGTAACATTCCCTTGCAAAAGTACATTTCAGGTAGAAGACCACTATTGTCTTTTTAGAGTTCATGAACTGGTTAGCATTGTCTACCCCCTTCTTCTCACTGGGGAAGAATTAAACGAACAATTAAAGGACATTCCTTCAAGACAAGTTTTGTTGTAGACAGCGAAGAGAACACATCAGGACTGTGCCAGTTTATGTTATAAGAGTTATTCCAATTAATTTCAGTATACTTATAAGCATATTATTGTGATATTTTAAAGTAACTTAATTTCACTTAGAAAATATATCTATTTTAAAAACAGTGTGATCTCTTAATTATTCTTATTACTTCTCTCGCTTAAACTGCCCCTTTTACTTATATACTCACAAGCCCCTTTTAATAAACCGCTCGTGTTACACACTATCACTACTCTACAACACATCAACATAACATTTCAAGGTCTATTGTGGATCCCCTGGGTTTTTATAGCACATCCCTCAGCTTTGCTCTCTTAATCAGGACTAGCAAAGCTGAAAGTGGATTCAGACCTGATAGTGGACCCTGATAGCAAAAGGGGTAAAGAGATATCTATGATTTTATCCGTTGTAGCAAGCATTCTTCACTGTTTTGGTTCTAACTGGTTTTGGATTTTCATCCATCGTCAAAGTAAAGTTTGCAAATCAATTTGTGTAGAGAAATGACTTTAACTATTTGTTTATATCACAACCACACTTACTGAACCTTACTCTGACGATGGATGTTTAATCATGAAACCGGTCAAAACCATAACAATGAAGCCATGCTATGACGGGCAAAATCATGGATGCTATCCAGCAGTAGTGCCGGACCCAACCACATATTCATTGAGTGAGTAAAAAAGTTACTTTTTTTTATTTTTAGCGCACAGAATAAATAAAAATTTTTAATTAAATTATATTAAACAATTAGTAATCGTTTAACATAAGACAACATGATCAAAGAAGAGTATTAGTGTTGAACAATACCAACTTATGGGGTTTCCCTTATTCAAGAGCTTCCGGAATTTTTTTTATAATTATGCAACACTTTCTTTATTTTTTAATCATGAATAAGACTAATATGACGCATCTTGGATTTTATTACCATTAAAAAAGAAAAGAAAAGTGAACCGACACAATCTGACTGACGGTAAATATTTTTGGTGATTAAACATTGATCTATACATAAAGGTTAGTTCTCACGAACGTACTCATACATTAAATATGCTGTTATGTGAAACTGCAATAGATTACAAAAATCAATAGAAATAGAACGTAACAGGAAATTTTTGAAAGTTCTAGAAAAAAAAAAATGTCAAACGATGACACACAGTTTCTACATAACGACGATACTGACCTGTGTGAGTGGCTGTATAAATGACCTAAGATATGCATTCTCCTTGTATTTCCCCATAAATGAACGGGATTTTTGGTATACTTTCATTTAGTCAGTTCTGTTCATGGAAAACGTATAAGTTTTAACTTTTCTTATTATGTGAAGGAAATGTTTTTTTTTTATGCAGATATTTTTCAACATATGTAGTTTTTCATTAAAATTTAGTTGATGAAGGGCTCTGCATTTGTTGTATTAATTATTGCAATTAATAAAGTAATTGCTGGAAAACTTGCTGATGTTCTGAATAATGGGGTAAAGAAGATATATAAAACAGAAAAAAAAATACTGTCTTGTTTTGAGGCTAGCTTATTTGACGAATACAACTTAGCAATATCTTCCTTTCGTGTGTATCTTATCTATTGAAAGATAGAGTTCTAGCATTTGTTTAAATAAAAAATGTAATCGTAAACAAAACTAGTCCAGTAGACCAGTAAAACTGTTGCAGAAGGAAGGAAGCCCAAAAAACATTTGGTGCAACAGCCCTGGAAGGGCCCAAAGGCTTAGATGGAAATTTTCATTTGGGGCGTGGTAAGCACGCCGCGATTCCCACCGCCATTTATTAGTTCTGTCCTAGGTTCGCTACTAACTGTAGCTTCCTAGTTTTTTCCACAAAATCAATCAAGTCAACAAAGTCTTTAAACTTACAGAAATCAAACCTTAATTCTCGCACCAAGAGCAATTGCGACTCAACGAATGAAGAACGTAAACCAAAATTCAATTCTAATTGAATTTGTCATTAAACACACGAACAAACGCATAGTAACATAACCTTATAACCTTCCGCACATACCATAAACCAACAAGTGAGAGTGCAACAGAAACATTGCGTTGAAGTGGACTCTCTCTTCACGAAATTGGTGAATTTACTGTGACGAAGGATGAAAATCCGAAACCGGTCAGGAATAAAAGGAACACATGCATGCTACTACGGATTAAAATACCAGATATTAAATATTAATTGTATGGGAAAACTCAAATATTTCTCCACATTTTACGACAAACTAGTTTTTTTTTGGTTTTCCTATGACTAATACAAAATATATCATCAACTATTCGGTTGAAATAAACAAGCTATATACAGATTTATGATTCCTGAAAAATGTTTACTCTCACTTCTAATTAGGCGATTCAGTTGGAAATGTAAACAGGATGCTTGTTTCTGATTGTGAGCTATTCGGTGTTTTGGATCATGGTTAAGATTTTTTTTTGTTTTAATTTAAGGCGCGTCAACATCTATGGTCATTGGCGCCCGGAGCCTTCTCAGTGCACTGCCGGCCTCCGTACAGTGTTCTCTTGTTACAGACAATACTGTCCATCACAGGACAGTGAGCTGTAGAGGCTCCTAGGAAGAAAAAATCTAAGGGTAGCACAGCTAGACTCGAACCTGGGTCCTCCACGTGAGAGTCCAGTATGCTAAGTACTTAGCTATTCGCTTCCCTGGGTGAAGATTCTAGTAAATTATTTTCTAAACAAATCTGATCTAATTACAATTTCATGGAATGGGACGAGGTCAATGGATAAAAATAAATATTAAAATTGATGTCAATAAAATTTTCCTTTAGAAAAAGCAATATAAATAAAACAAAATATATTTTATAGGAAATTAGTGATACAACTAAATTAATTATATTTATGATTGAAGTATTATTATAATTTATGACAGTTTACTTAAACCAATTTATAACAAAACGTATCGTTTACGATATTATATATAAATTAAATAGTTTTCAATCAATGTCAACCAGGTTTGTGCGATATTGACAGATGACAGGTTGTCACGTGATTAATGTACTTAAAGTTTGTCTCCCTGTCTAAAGTGTTGGGGTAGGGATAAGTTCTTGCTTGGCGTCAACTTTTTTTCTTTTTTTTTCTTGCTCCTTCTAAGCTCCTTTAAACATTGAGAAGGGCTGGTTATTCTGGCTTTACTTACAGGAAAACCCGCCTACCAACCTTCCAAGTGGGCCTAGGAATAAGAAAGCAAAAAGTAGAAGAGAGAACAGGTTTTGGGTTGGAGGGGATTCCACCCGTTTGTGAATATTGCAAAGCCTGTTAAGAGGTTTCTTCTTAAAAAAAAAAACCTCTTCCTGCTTTGACATCCCACAGCTAGCCAACCCACTAATGCTTTCTCTCTCTCTCTCTAAGTTCAGCTACTCTTTGCTCACGAGCTACCCAGAACAAAACTCTTACTTTACTCTCTAATTATTTACGAGTTTTAGTAGATTTTATTTTTCCTTAACTACTAACAGTCAAAAGATCACCGAGTTTAATTTTTCCGTGGTTTTTCCCTACTTATTATTTATACCAAAACTTTTCACAACTCTGTTCATTTTTAATTTGATAACTTTTTATTTCTTTAAATTCTTTTGCATGTTTTTTTTTTTTTTTGTAATGTTATCAGTTAATGAAAAAGCTGTATTATTAGCAGATAGATTGATAGATGATTCGATTAAATTGTCCAAAAGATAGCGCCAATATCAAATTCGAATAAAACTGAAAACCTAATATCGTACATTCCCTTTTTCCGGGAAAAAGTTTCAAATAAATATGCTTTTTGCAAAGTCACATTTCCGGTTAATCGGATTTTTTTTTCGAAGTTGTCTAGCAATGCTTTTAATGTATATTACTTTCCGGTAAAGATTTCAGCCAAAATCCACTTTTTTTATTATAATTTTTTTTTTTTTTTTGTAGACCGCCCAACATCTTTAGTCATTGGAGCCCAGAACCTTATTTGTGCACTTCCGGTTTCGGGGCAATATTTTCACGTTACAGACAACCTATTAATCACAGAATAGGTATGTTTAGAGATGGATAAGCTTTCCGGACGAGAAAATCTAAGAAGAGCAACGCTCCTGAACTCAAATCCAATTTAAATTGCCATTGAATTTTTTTTTTTTTAAATAAAGACCATTTCTTCAACCTTTAAGGGTAAAGACAGACATGGCGGTTTGACTCGAAGCGTTGCACGAGTCGGTAGCGTTCTAACAAACCACTTGAGCTATTTTATTAAGCAATTTGTGCAGTAATGAATGCGCGGTTTGCAATATGGACGACGTGGTGTATTTGCGTTGGAAAATTTATAAAAAAAAAAAATAAAGCGAAGAATGTGGATACATCCTATTATCAAAGGGAAGGCAACAAAAAGGGCATTTTCTTCGTTGTTTGCTGAAATACAAAGAGACGATGAAAAATTTTTCAACTTCACTAGGATGTCGCGAAATACTTTTGATGAGTTAACTCACAATTTGCCAAGAAAAGCTAACAAAGAAGGATACTTTTTTCCGCATATCCCAAAGTGCCGATCGATTTTCTACATCGTTTATTAGCTTTTCTGCATCAAATACTAAACAAAACGAGTCAACAAACGCCCGTGTCTGAACAGAACCAACTGAACACATTAAAACACCCTTCGGGTAAGTTACACCGACTCGATTCCTCATATCAATCACCTATCGACGCTGTTTTAAAACCGCCTCACTAAACAAAACGCTCGACACCGCTGAGTATATTTCACACTATTATGATCGTTAAACGCTTCGGTTAAAACCGCCGTGTCTGTCTTTAGCTTAAAAAAAACTATACGCTCCATTATTTCGAAAAAATAATGTGGACCAAAGTTATCGATAATTTTTGCAGTTTAATTTTTTTCACTGAAAAATTGTTCAACATTTTACCTATTGTAACGTCCAGCTGTATGTACGTATAAATCGCTAACTACTTAGGAGACTGATACTTCAAGTGTAGCATCATAAAACTGATAAATTATTGGACAAGGAAATCTTTACCAGCCAATTTCTTTACCTGCCACATATTCATGTTAATTACAAAATATCCTCATTTATAAACTAATACGGAAGAGGTGAGGAACCAAGGTATTATGAAAGAAAACCAGTTGTTCTTATGCCACTTTTTTGGGGGGCTAAAAACGAACTGACTATCAAGAATAATATAATCTCGTTATTAAAACATCATACGTAACTTGAATCTATCATATATTTTATTTATAACATAGAAAATGGTTATAATAAAATAGTTTTCAGTGGTCAAAAGAAAGATCTATCATTTAAAAATAAAAAGAATTACTAAATAGAAAAATTAGTTAATAAAAGAAAGACGTTGGTGCCAGTTAAATAAATAAATGGTAAGTTGGTAAACATAATTAAAGTTGGACGATATAAAGTATATTAGATATATATAGCTTTTTATACAAGCATTATTTGTTGAAGTGACACGAAAGAATATTTTATCTCGATCAAAAACAGAAATAAAAAGAAATAGTAGGATGATGAGGAAAGAAGGAGGGGGTAGGGAGGAGGATCAGAGATAGTCTTTATTAATATATATACCAGTATTTAGATTAAAATAACATAGTATGGTGTATTACAGAAATTTAAAACGTTCAATTAAAAATTGTATACTAGAGAGAGTTTTAAGTTATATGGCGAATGGGGGGGGGGGGTGAGGGCAGATGAAGTGGAAGACGAAGTAGAAAGAGAATAATAATTATAAAAAAAAACAAATGGGAAGGGAATCTGATTAATAGTTTTGTATTATAATAATGGATGTAATACCATGCAGACCAAAGTGACAAATACGAGAAGATGTCGATAAGGACTGTTATAAATTAGTTCACTGAACTCGGAAATTGTGGAGTGCTTTTTAATGGACTCCTATCCCTATATCACATTTAACTTAGCTTTTATTTTTGTTTTCATTTTCTAAGATCTCAATATAATTTTCTTTCTTTTTTTTCATCTTTCTTGCATCTGTTTTCCAGGTATAGATAGTCTGTCTTGATTTTTTTTTTTTATTCAAGTGGGAGATTTTTTTAAAACAACTTTCATTATTTAAATTAAGTTTTTTTTTCGTGAAACAAATGGGTTATTTTTCGCTAATTAAGAACTGTTTCAATCCTCGTCCATTTAAAGAAATATCAATTGTATTTCTCACTAACTGAAATGTTAAGATATGTATAGGCAGGCACTGGATATATAGCCAAATTCAATGCGATCTGGAAGATTTATTATGCTTTATATACTAAACAGTGAAATGAGCTAATGTGCGTGAGTGTTTGTGAGCTAGAAATTGCCTGAGGGTATGCTAAATTTAGACGAAAAGAAGGCACGAAATAGTGGGGAATGTTGAAGGGCAAAAACCTGGAGGAAGTTCGCCTAAGAAATGGTCATCACAGATAAAATGCATCACAACAGCAGTTTATCGATCTCAGGATCGCAGAACAGAAAAACTTCATCAACAACTGTAAAAAATATAATGACATGACAATCCTCGTCCATTTAAAGAAATATCAATTGTATTTCTCACTAACTGAAATGTTAAGATATTGAAATATTGTTGGTGTGGATATGTTGTTGTAGTTTGTAGTGGCTTGAGGGTTTAGTAAAAGGGGCTTGTAAGTATATATGTTTTAAGAGAGAAGTAATTAGAAATAATTATGAAAACACTGGTAGATTAAATTAAATATATTATCTTTAGAGATATTTAAATATTTTACAATATCACAACTATTATGTTTATGAAATTAATTATTTATCTAGAGTTAATGCATAGCTCTTATGTTTTAACTTATATCTGGTTCTGATTCCTAAAGTGATCCGCTTTGATGTCTACAACAAACTATATCTTGTTAGAAGGCAGAACCAGACTGTCCGAAAGAATGCCTTCTCTTACAAAACAGTTGGCCAAGTGGCATTGTATTAATTCAACGGATTCTTGTGCCTTTGTCTCTTTAAAGTAATGGCCTTAAATTATAGTACCTGACTCTTTTCACTGCACTAAGATACATTTAAAATATTAACAAAATTCTATTTTTCAAACTATAAAATATTCTAAATTATTTTTCAAAACTATTATTTTCTTTCATTTCTTTGTTCCACTACAAATGTATAGGCACTGGATATATAGCCAAATCCAATGCAATCTGGAAGATTTATTATGCTTTATATACTAAACAGTGAAATGTGCGAAGCGTTTGTCAGCTAGAAATTACCTGAGAATATGCTAAGTCCAGAAAAAAAGAAGGACGTAGTGGGGAATGTTGAAAGACAAAAACCTGGAGGAAGTTCGCCTAAGAAATGGTCATCACAGATAAAAGGCATCAGAACAACAGTTTATCGATCTCCGGATCGCAGAACAGAAAAACTTCATCAACAACTGTAAAAAATATGACATTACGATATCCTTACGAAGGATGCTAGAGGATTGAGGATGATGATGATATTTTGTTCCTGATCGTAGACTGGGATATCCGCCAAGATCACTGGAAGAAATAGATTAAATATTTCTAGTAACTTCCAAAAAAAAAGACCTTTACTTCGCAACACTACTATTAAACATTAATGTTTAACAGTAAATGCTCAATTAGTTTAATAATAATTAATTATCGTTTCATTAATGGTAACAAGACTGTAAATACATTTTAATTGTTATCATTAACTTTGATAATTCAAGAAGGCACACAATATTCCTACAAATCCTAAAGCTTTTAAATCTACAAATTATTGTTGTACTTTTTTTTTTGCTTAGTTGCTGGTAAGGACACTTTCAAGTCTAAATACAAGCTAATACTTCCAAGATTACTTTCTGGAATGACTTGTTTGGTCAAGTTTTCATTTTTTTCCCCCTTTCATCCAAAGACAAATGGCAAAGGGTGTATATAGAATGGACAAAGTAACGTTTCGCTAGCCAACCTACGCACCGGATCCTTGTGGCTCCTAGTAAAGCAGTGATTTCTCAGTCTTAATTGTAGATATAAGAACTACATGGCTCCACCATAGAGGTAGTGGGATTTTCTTCTCTGGGAAACTGGAATTGAAATAAAAAAAAAAACCTTCATATGGCATATAAATGTCCTCCTTTGTCCCTTTTAGTATAATCTCAACGAGCAAATATGGTATTCAAACTTGATAAGCCTGCTGTAAACACTTTGCCATCCTACAAGTTCTTCGGCCATTTTAGAATAAGTATTTAATTACACGAATATATCCAATCCTAGAAATCTAAGTCAATCGGTAACAGAGCTTTCTCATTTGTTGTATCGCTGTTTTCAACGCCGATTAATATCACATTATGAAATGCTGAAAAAAAGCTCAATTCATAAAAAAATAAAAAGAATCTGATGACAAGCGATTAGCTGCCTCATTTGTCTTTAAGCCATTTTTAATAACCACGACATAATATGATCTAATTTTGGTTTTCATTCTAATCAGTTTGTCTGAAACTGTCCTACAGAGCGCTGAAAGGATTCAAGTTCTAGATACGGATTGGCTGAGAAGCTGAATGCCTATGGAATAATACTTTCTTTGTCTTATGCTCTTAGCAGCAATTGGTTATAGCTGCTAACTCTGGCTAGCTATCTACCGAGATGATGATCTTCAGTTTATTTCCTATACAGCCCAGCATCCATTCCTTTCTCCTGTCTTATAATGAATATACATCAAATAATTCCTAATTAAGGGAATATCGAGTTTTCAAACTTATCTGAACCATATCAGAATTTTCAGAGCTTTTTTGCCCAACGTAATATTAGGATTAATGAGCGGTTTTTTTTTTATTTTGAAAATCTTCAAACCATTCGGTCAAAAGGAAGTGCGAATTTATTGCATTTTATTATAATCCTATTAAAGGTAACTATAATTTAGTATAAATTCCGACTTTAAAGAAAAATTTGCCCATCAGAATTATGTGAATTACACTAGGAAAATGTCTGTGAATGATTCATAATGGTTTTTTAATAACCAGTCTCACTTCCGTAATGATTCTAACGTGAGTTAGTTCCGTATTTGTTATATCTGATTAAAACCTGCAGCTTCAAATTCCTTTAGAGTCAACTAAAATATAACATTTCTTATTGCTTAATATACATCATATCCAATATGTAATGCGATATAGTACTTAATTACTTACTACAGAACGCATACTGTGACCATGAAGTAATATAGACTTTTAAAGTTGGAAGATGAACCCGAGAAACCGATCCGTGGGAAGAAACACAAAAGTTGTTATTTCTTTGAAATGAAAATCCACATTAACGATTATTTACGTCATTAACGAAAATATTTTAGTTAAAAATTTTTATTTTTTTTACTTCACTTTGGAATGGTGGCTGAACGAAAGAAGCACCATTTAAAGTCCACCATTACTTTTGTTGAATATTATCTGACCCGCGGCGCAGACCCATATAAACAAGGTTATAAAAATTCTTTACGAAAGATCTAAAAGAAGCCAAGTGAATTTGTCAGTCAGAAAATAAAATAAAAAACGTTGCCAATTAAGTTTCCATCTGTATCAAAACAAAAATCATCTTCTTTCTAGGTAATTTAATAAATATTTCAAAATTACTAAGTAAAAAAAATGAACATATATTTACTGAAAGTTTTTATAAGACAAAATATGCCGTAATATTTTGGTGCGGATCGAAGGAAATATAGCAATAAAAAAACAAAATAGAAAATAAAAAATCTTTTAAGATAAAACTGTCAAAGGCAATAAAATGCAGTTAATTCTCATCTTTTATAGCCACTAATTGTTGATAATTAGACAAGAAAATGAAACAATTAGTTCGAAATGTAAAAAAAAAAAAAAAAAATATAATAACCAAACTATCCACGAGAATTTTATGAATTAAAATTAAAATGAACAACTATCTGAAATGAGCGATTAATTGTGATAAAATAATTATACAAAAAAAATACTAATTTAATTTTAAATAAATACACTAATTGAAATATCATGTAATAATTCATCAAAAAATTATGTGTAATTCATATAGAGATTATTATTTATTTTATTGCATTCCAATAAAGAAGATTTTATTACTCGTATTTTTAAAAAAAAAAAGAAAAAAAAAGTACCTATATATAGCGATAACAATTTTCAGCTGTTCGAGTTTGTTTCGTTATCTACAAAATTACATATGTAGCGGGCATGCCAGTGAATTTTGAAAAGCAGTCATTATTTTTAATTTAATTAAGCGTCGCAGAACATTTAAAAAAAAAAAAAATGGATGACTTTGTGCTGAATTAATACTGATATCCGCTGAAATGTAATTGGTGATGTTGTTGTGTTTTATGTTTGCAGTAGCACGAGCGGTTTTGTAAAAGAGCTTGTAAGTATATGTTTAAGAGGGAAGTATTAGTAATAAGAAAGTAGTCACCACTGCTAACAATAAATATATTCTATTAAAATAATAACTACAAGTTATTTGCAAGATATTTTAAACTTAATAATATGCACTGATGCTAAGAGAGAGAAAAAAACAACTGTCTTAATAAATGATCTACGTAGAATAAAGGCAAATCTCTATCATTGGCACTGAGTTTAAGAGAGCGATTTCTGAAGCAAGTGTTCTGGCTTTGAAAGCAGAATGCAGACTGTCCTGAAGGAATGCCCTCTCTTACAAAACAGTTGGCCCATTGGCATTGTATTAATTTAACGGATTCTTGCGCCTTAGTCTCTTGGTTTGCATTGAGCTAGTTTATAGTATAACTGGCTCTATCTCCATCACTAAATACACTATTTGAACTATCTAATTTTCACAAAACTATTATTTTTCCATTTCGTTCTTCCACTTCACCGCCCATCTGCTTTTTCTAAATTTTAAACAGGCTCTCTGAGAGCGATGACAGAGCTCAAGTTATCAAGGCATTGCTTCAAATTAAATACGTTTTTTGTTATTAAAATGACTATGTCGAGTACAAAAAGTTAAGGTGCTCATTTGGAATCACTTTAACCGGTAGACTATTCAAATTTGAGTTTACACATAAGATAAGGCTTTATCTGATACTCTTTAATTTTGGGGATTGCATAAGAGAACAGCAACAGATTTAAGAGAACAGAATTTAGCGGAAGTCTATCTAATCTTCCAGCCGACTTTTTAGGAAATGCTGATGATATCGCAATATTGAGCAGGAGTGAAAAGTTCTTTGTTGGATTGGTGAGAAAGAGAGAGACTGAGAGAAAGCTAGACTGTTGGTCTGACATATCCGAGCTCAAAGCCAAGTAGTTAGCGGTATGCACTTAATGGCCAGGAAAACATTTCATGTTCTGGAAATAACCTATAATTTCGAAATAGTTGAGCACTTAACTTATCTTGAGATAAACCTGCGAAAACAAGATGATTAACGAAATCATGAACAAAAATTATATTAGGTAACAGACGCTATTATTGACTGACTGTTAAAAGATGTTCAATGTGTAGACAACCTCACACTGGATGGTGGTAGAGAAATAAAGAAGTAAGAAAGATATTCAGATCACCTCTCTTTAATAGGAGGCCAAAGATAAAAACTGTATAAATCATTTACTCAGTTTACTATGATGTAGAATCCTGGTCTATAAAGTTGTAGACAAACAAACTTTTTGAAAGGAAAAGTACCAGGACTATTTTTCGGCAAACAAAGTATCATTCGTAAAATCTCTAGCCTCTACTTCCTATCGCTGACAATTTTCCTTGCCATTTGAATCTCCAAATGGCTCGAGATTTTCTTTGGAATTGATCAAGCATCACCATGCCATCACTAAGGAGATCGCTATCATTGGGTAGTTCCTCTCCTGCTATTCTTCGCAACAAGATATCATCTCATCTCATCCTGTTTACTCACTGTACGTATATAGTATATTACTATTCAGATTGTAAATTTTTAAATAAAGAAATAGAAAAAAAATAACTAAAATACATTCATTCCAAATGAATCTTTTAGGTTTCCGCCGCCACTTTCATAAAAAAAAAAAAACTTGATTTTCCGAATTGAGACCTAGTATGACAGAAACCACCAAGATGGCAGAGGAAAGAGCCACGCCCCTTCACTACCAAGGTTCATTGCCTTATTGGCTTTCAAGGTATAAGCTATAACGTCCCTAAAAAAGCTCATTGCAATATGGGCGTGCAATATGTGTCGGTTTTTAGCTGACGCGGTGTTAATCCGAGAAACTTAAGTGTTTACATTTATTCCATATTTTTCATTTTTAGCACTAGATTTTTTTGAAAAATATTATCCATGAATTCCCAGTAATCTTGAATTCATAGAACGGAAATGATATAATAAGTGTTAAAAAACTATTTCTTGACGGGAAATATACCTTTTTTTTATTTTATTTTATTAAGCCTCTTCCAAAACTTGTTCTTTTAATCAATGTGAATTAACATAAATCTAATATTAGATAACATTGAATCGCCTCCATCATTGGATTGCAGTTAACACAAACTTAATGAATATTATCAATTCTAAAAAGATATTTAAATGCAAGCCAGCACCTAAGATAGATAAAATAAATACGTGTGTATGTTTGTGTATAAGTTAAGTTAGATAGAACTAAGTGTGAGTGGGGGGTGGAGGATAAATGAATATAAACTTAACAAGTGCATAAGAATAAAAATAGAAAAAAAAAACAAACAGCAATCTTGCATAAAATATAGATAATGGTCTTA
This sequence comes from Triatoma infestans, assembly GCA_011037195.1. NCBI lineage: Eukaryota > Metazoa > Arthropoda > Insecta > Hemiptera > Reduviidae > Triatoma > Triatoma infestans. Next base: position 15,675 of record JAAEAF010007297.1, read on the forward strand.
AAAAAAAAATCGCCCACCATGGTAACATTAATATTAAAAGAACATTTCCATCTTATCTAAACAATTAGATAAGAAATTTTTATATAAATATAAAACTATAATGATAAATAAAAGTGTCTATTGATTGTTTTATAAGTAGTAAACAAATTAGTTCCCTTATTTTGCTAAAGCAGTTCTGTTCCGCTAGCTCTAAATAAAATATATTCTTATTTTCCCAAGAACTATGGCAATATAAACGCTTTGAAAAAAATACTCTGAGGCAAATAAATTTAATCGTTACTAACAGTGGCGAAAGAAGGATTTGAAAATGAATAAGATTATTCTCAAAACTAGTGGATAATTCCGCAACAATTTCATTTTATTTTGGACTAACTTCCCTCATACGTTGGATGGCACAAAATTTACAGAGCTAGGACATTGTACTGATCAATTACAGAGGGGAAGCTAAACGATTTATCGAACCTAGAACCCCATAGAATTCCATTTTCCTCTCAAAATATTGCAAATAGAGGTAACATTGTCTACATAATGTGTATGTAATATGTAATACTTGGTTTAAGGAAAATCTGTTGACCCTTTTTCAACAAAAAACGCAAAAACTGAAAAATGCAGACAGTAAGGTCGTGTGGTTAATCTATTTTTTTAAAATCTGGTATTGATGTTGATGGGTGCTGATGTAGAATGAGAACACATGATTTTTCTCATAATTTATATTTTAATGATAATTAGTGAGTAGAGAAGAGTAAAATGAGGGCAGAGAGACGGAACGAAGAGTATATGATATTGAATGATGATTTAAAATAGTAGCATTGCCTCTTGTGAGTCGCCTGAAGAAAGATGCGACTAGTTATAGAACTTATGCTTATTCTAACTGTAGATTAGCAGCTAATGTGGTAAACTTTCCAAGACCTGTTGTGGTGGTTGGTTCCGCAGAGCTGGAAAGCATCATTGTATCAACTGTATTTGTATCAAGAGTGTAACAACTGTATTTGCTCTGTGCAAGTCTATGTTATTATTACACTGTTTAACAAAAACATCCTGATGATGGGCCAACGCCCGAAATCGGTCGATGACTACACAAAGAAGCAGGCTATTACGGAAAATGTCTCTGATGCTTTCCAAGACCTGTTACTCGTCAAGGTTGAAGCTAGTTACTGGAATCATTAAGCCCTGATTCAGATATTTATTCAATTTCTTCATTGCCGCTAGAGACAGCGCCTACTTAGGAAATTCACTGTTGATGTTATAGCTCATTCGCCAATATATTGTAGTAAGGGTAACAGGTGAAATTCTTTGAAATGAGCTTGGAAGATTAAAGGTAGCGCCTTGATGCGGCTACTGCTACTATTGAGGTACAATTGAGTACAACTTTTGTATGGCAAATTTTATGACGATTGCTTTCCATTACAATAGCATAACTAAAGCGGTATTATATATAAAAAAAAAATGGCGGTTTTGGCCAGAAGTACATGTTGAAGGTATATGTTGACAATATTGGGTCGTATAAAGAAAACCGTACAAGCAGTTTTCGGGGAAATCTATTCTATGTAAAGTTGCGGTTTTGGTAAGTGGGTTTTGACTAAACCTTCGCTTCAGACAGTAGTAACGAAATGCTGTGTTCTAGCATGATCGCAATACTTCCTTTAGAGCAGTAAAAAGAAGTGGAAAATTCCGATGATAATTCCCAAAACATCTAAAGAATCCTTGGATTTATATTCACGAAGATCACTTACTGATGATGCAAAAGAACATGAAATAAAATCAAACCGATTACTTTATTCTAAGAAAGAAAAAGTTAAAGTCTTCCAATTGTGTTAAAATTAATTTTACAGCGATTTGAACTTCCGTAGCTGGGAATTTACAATAAGCCAATATTGCAACACGATATGCTGTTATAAAATATTTCGTGAGAGCAGTATTTGCCTATTAATTTTAGTTTTTAGGGAGCCTATTAGCTAGCTTAGATAAGAACAATACTGGCCCAGCATCGTGAGCAAAAATGGGAAGTATAGGTAACAGGTGCATTCTTCCCGTGATACCCCTCTCCTCTTGGTACGGGTGCGGGGGGGCGGGAGAGTTTAAGAGACCGTACCTACCCTTTCGGGTTTACCAGTCCCACGTTGTAAGCAACGAGATCGTTTAACAAGAGAGGCATGTCACCATCATGGAGAGGCTGTTAGTGCAATACCTCTCAGTGCCTAGACACACCCCCGCTTGACCAATTTAAGGGCAGACTGAGGTACGCTCAACCAGCGCGCAAAGTGATCCTACAAGGTGGTCACACTTCACTACCAGAAACTAGGGAAGGCAGGGTCTGGCGAACCGCGCACACCCAGCAAATGCGCTTCCAGCTACGTGCTGGCACCAGGGTTTAATTTATATTGCGGGTCTCCTCACGCTCAATCATGACCTCGGTCATTGGGGTTGTTGCTTAAAACACGGCCACTACGAATCCAACCTCAATTGCAAGCAATTGGATAGGAAACTGGTGCTCGCACACGTACTTCAGTATTTCAACTCTTAACGAGCTAGCCCAATGGATCTACAGAATCCATCTACTGATTCCTGTCCACTGTCTCAAGCACAGGGGTTCAGTAACCCAGGATACTTATAGGCGACCCTGCAAGAGATAGGATCAGGATTGGATTGGTTGGGGTGAGAGATTCCCCAACCTGGACAGCCAGAGGCTGATTGCCCCCCCCAAGGGTGGGCGATGGTGACGCCACATACACACGCCCAGAGATAACAGGTACACCCAAAAATGGGAAGTACAGCGCATCTGTTAACGATGATATCAATATCACCTAAAAGGCGCGTTGAGCTACGGTTAGACTACCCGCCTTCAAGAAAAAATGCGCCTGGCAGGAAAACCCATCATGTGCCGCTAGCCTAGTGATTGAATCACCGTCTCATTTTTTTTCCTTTGCTTATAAATATTTTCAATCGTCGGGGAATGCCTAAAATCAACGTTATCATAAAAATGATGCAAATAAAAATGAATTCAGTATAGAAAATATGCTAAGTTTTAAAGAAAAGTTATTAAAAAAAAAAATAATAATAATAAAACGAAAAATGATTCTTTCGTCCGGGTAATGTTGATTTTTATCATAACCGCTACGTGTTGAAACCGCCTGTCAGAACAGGTTTAAAATTCTTGCAATTTTTATGTTTTTAAATAATATTTGTTGGCCAAATTTGCATTCGTTCGGACAAATGGGTGAACACAACCGAAACCAATTCAAGGAACAGTGTAAAAAAAAAAAAAAAAAAAATTGCTGTCTGTGACATAAACGAAATTAAAATAAACCAAAATAGCGGATCGAACTAAGGTATATTTTTATAAATTTTATATCTCTTAATCAAAGGAATCTTTATTTGCATCTTTGTAACGATCAATTTTCCTCTTAAATAAATTATCTCTTTTATAAAGAGTCTTCAAGCAAAAGTAAACTCAGTGAAGTTCCTCTTCTTCTTTTTTTTTTTTTTTATATAAATATAAACATAACCTTTTTATCAGTAATGTCTCAATCTTGAAAAACAACATTCTGTCTAATGAGTGTATCAAAATTCAGAGATATATCTAGGCCTCCCAGGAATTTTAGGAACGCCTTCTTTAGCTACCTTATCCTTCTTACTTTCAATTAAAATATATACAAGCTTCTGCTGAAGCGTTTCTTTTGGATTGATATATTTATTTTTATTTTTTTTATAATTTTTTTTTTTTCTTTTTTTAACAGAAATAAATTTAATTCTCTGATGTGGCATAATATTTTATTTTTCAGTTAAAATGCATCAACTTTATTGAATAGATTACTCAAGTTTTTGTAATTCTTTAAAAAAATCCAATTTTAGATTTTAATTATTGTTAAATATTTTTATTTTTTTTTCCCCTGACATTAATTTTTTAGAGGGCTCTGAAGAAGCTACAACTTTCAAGCTTTGCTCCAAAGAACCAATTCAGTAAAATATATGGTTCTATCACTTATATAATATGCTAATTAAAAGTATTGCTAGGATTTCCAAATTTGAAGTAAATCGGTTTACCGGAAATATTCGAATTTACAGAATAGATTTGTGAGTTATTGTAATTATCTGCGAAATCGTCTGCAAAGATTTTCTGGAGAATTAAAACATTTTACACATTAATTTTAATGATAAACATTTTTCTGGGCCAAAAAAAAAAATTACTTTAGCGAGTTCTGGAATCGAATTTGGGACATTAGCTTTCAAAATATTACAGGAGTATAATCAAGGCGCTCAATTACTAAACTACAATATAGTCACATCAACTATCTGTTATGTATGCTAACACAATGTGTATCCTCACCACTACAAAATTTACGTTAGGGTAACACTTAACTTTAAGACAAAAGTGTTTAAAGTTGTAAACTTTGTAGGGGTAGGGGTAGTGAACCCCCACCACGCATCCACTCTAGCGGAGAGAAACAGCCCCTCTCGCAAAGAGAGGAGAGGCTCGGCCAGTATATATATATATGAGAGATAGGCAATGAGACATCATTTCAGATAGAATTCTGTTGATTTACACATCAGTTTAACATCGCTCCGTTCATATCTTCTTAGCCACACCAGTCTGTCAGTTCAGTTCAGTTCAGTTAGTGTAAAGTCCTTGGCAGTCAGTCATATACATATATATCAATTATATATCTTAAACCAAATCTTAAGGTGTTATTTATCACTCATCAAGCAACAACCTACATCTCCTCACAACACCCTTACAAACTTGAAGTTATAATTGTATTAAATATAGTAATAGGAAGCCTTTTTGTTTTTTGATTTTTTTTTTTAAGGATCTTGATCTGAAGCACTTGCTGGTAGTATTATCTTCTTTGTTTCTTTGTGGAACCAGTTAGCTGGCGAAATGTGCGAATTCCATTAATAAGCAACTTTGATAACTTCTTGAGAATGTAGGCCAAATTTAAGCTTGTTTCCCATTCAAGGGATATACTGCCTTTCATACCCTTTTCAATTTCAGGTTGAGCATTAAAATTACCCTACTCTTTTGTTGAAAGAGAACTGCTTCTTACTTTCTTCGACTACTAAAGACAGGAAGTACTGCGACTGCGCCAGATTTACGAAATTGATTATTCACCGGAAATACTTGTTTCTATCGAAACAAATGCTTTTTTTTTTAGCTAATGGTCTGTGTGTATGTGTATGTCGTATATGAAAATCTCAAAAATGAAAAGCCACAGGAAGCTCAAACTTGGTATTCCGTTTAGATACTACCACCGCATAATTCAAGAAGATTTCGGGTAAAATTCAACAACCGGAAGTATAACTTTGCCGAGCTTTTTTTTTGTTCTTCTGTGAAAAAACGGTAGCACTTTTATTTGTAACACATTGCCGGGAAAATTGATTTTTTAAAGGTTTGGGGGGGGACAGTAGCGTTATGCTTTCCCTTAAAGTGCAAGTGCATCACTTTAGTATAATATTATGGTTTTACCACCTATATAATATTAATACACATTGGGAGCATTACAGAACTCCAAATTTGAAGAAAATCGCGGGTTTCCAGAAGTGTAATTTCACATCAATTTTTGAGTTTTGGGGAGGGGAATTTTAACGAAAACTGTTACGATCTTCTTTAAACTTCAAATGTTTGTTGGATAGAAAAGATACGTGTCACTTTTATTACTTCCTCTTACTCCTAGTAAGAGGAAGTATTGTAATCGTGTCAAAATTCGATATCGAGTTTTCACGGAAATATCCGTTTTGACGTCCCCTGAGGTCCAAAAAAGTGGTTTTTAGCAAATGGTCTCTGTGTGTGTGTTTGTGAAAAGCATAGCTCAAAAACGAAAAATCATAGAAAGTTGAAACTTGATATTCCGTTTAGATATCAGAATGGGATCTGACAATACGTTATCTGCCAAAATTCCTCAACCGGAAGTTCTACTTTCCTAGTTTTTTTTTTGCGATTTTCTCAAATAGTTCCAACGATTTTCTTGAAACTCCTTACACAAACTAAACATACAAAGATCTACACCTTTTATTTTTTTATTAAAATATTTCTCTGGGAAAATTCATTTAAGAGCACTTTTAGGTAGAGGGGTGGGGTTATGTTTTTCTGTAAAGTGCTATCATAGTTGATTATATACAATACTATGATCTAAACAAAATTAATTAGAAATACAAATACCGAGTTTCAAGAAAATTAGTAGTGATTATCGTTCTCTATATTAGTGAAATATATAATAGTTAAACTTTAATGAAATTTAGCATGACTTCAAGATTTATAAATAGAAACTATTATTTAGCAATCCATCAAGATTCTGCCTTCGTTCTCTTTTCACAACTGAATTTTGTAGTGCTAAAAATTGCTTACAGCCTTACAAATCATGCAAATTCTCAAAAAAAAATTTTATTAACATCAATTTTGTGGACTTTTATATTTGGCACGGACTTCACGTTAATCAATTCAGTTATTCAAAACTATCTTTCCTATTATAATTCATCAGTATAGTACACACAACGAGTGACTGAAAAAAAAAAAAAAAATAATACAAATAAATGTTAGACCACATTAGATAGACCATAAGTAATTAAATATTAACTTTTTGAATGGTAATTGAATTTCTAAGGGACCATGTTTAATACAGAGTTGATGTCACGACCAGAAAAATAATTCATTTATTATATGAGTTCTCTTAATATATAAAATGTTAAAACACAACTAAGTCTTGAACTAACCCGTTTATATATATATATATATAAACGTATACATATATCTGATACCGTATTTGACGAGAAATAGAACAAGAATATACTGACAATGTTGTTGTTGTGTTGTGTGTCTGTATATGTACCTGCACACTGACCAGTGGTTTGTGTCTGTCTGTATGAATGCCGCGTCTATCTGGTGGCTGAAGTAAGAGAGAGACATTGAACTCGGCCTTTACAGCCTCCGGGAGTATGGTCGGGCCCGCTGTCTCCTCTGTTCTCTTCGCTAACATTGCTTACATCTAACTGGATCTTCTTGCTTATCCTTTTATTTCATCCTTTACCCACACTCTCAGGTGTCTCTTGTCATATTCCCCCGTATATCTTTTTTCCTTTGCCTACAGGCTATAATTTTTCACTATTTCATATGTTTGTTATTAATGTTTTATTTATTTTTAAATTATTCTATTTGGTTAATTTTATTCTAATTATGTTTAAATTTTCGATGTTTATTTATTTCTTTTTTTAGGTCAATCGTTTTGTCTGTTAAGTCACTTATTTTTTTACATTATATACTATTAGGAATTTAAGTTGTAAAAAAGTTAAAATCGCTAAAATTTTTTTGCAATTATAATCAATTCCAAATTCAAATTAAAATATTACTAGCACACAAGTGGAAAGGATTAATGGCCACTTCATTTATTTGCCAAAATTAAATGAGATATTTACTGACGTGACTATTAGTGCCGTTTCATTTATTCTTGAACAAACTCACTTGTTATGTTTATTCTAGCAAACTCTATTGTAGCATGGATTTTGGGCAGCAATAAAAATATTGGCGAGAATCTTTAGTCAGATGCCGTGGTGGGTTTCACTAAACGGAAGCTAAACGGAATATAAACATAAAAGCTTCAAGCGATTTTTGGGTTTTTAAAATAATTTGCTCACATAAACACAGACAGGTCATTCACTGAAAATTGTTTTTTTCCGTACTCATGGGACTTCTAAACATGGGGATTGCAGGTAACGAAATAGCCGACCAACTGGCCAGGGAGGGAGCGAATACTCCCTACTATGCGCCGGAACCTGCTCTAGGGGTAGCCAAAAGTATGGCGAGGGCGTCTCTGAGAGAATGGACTCGGAGGGAGCATAACCGATGCTGGAGGCTAAGTACTGGGGCAAAACACGGCAAAATGGTTATGCCAGAGCTGTGTAGAAGAAGGACCAGATACATCCTGGGTCTAAGCAGGTATCAGATTTCTCTGATAACCGGCCTGTTTACTGGGCATGGCAGGTTCAAAAAACATCTGCACAAGGTGGGGTTGGTGGATATAGAGTCCTGTGGAGGGAGGAGGAGGAGACGGCCTCTCACCTGCTGTTTGATTGCGTTGCAATAGGTAGATTGCGGTACGAGATCTTCGGCACACTGAGACCGGAGGAAATCGTACTCTAAAAAGGACTGGTGAGGAAGGTTCTGGACCTCATGAAGAGGGGGGCTTCCACTACTAGGTTTCGAGGGGTTGGCACAATAAGCCTCAATGGGAGGCTGCGGTGGCTGGGTTTTAGCCCCCCCCTGCATCATCCTAATTCTAATTCTAAGAGGTTAAATGACAACAATGCCTTAATATTATTAATTTATTATCTATGAAATATGCGTTTTTACAAAAACTTGGAATCAATTAATTCTTCTAAATCAATAAAGTAAAGTTATTGTTCAATTATATATGTCTTTTTACAAAGAATTCAAGAATTGCTTTTAATTCTATTTCATGTTCACTATTTAATTTCATATTTATTTTCAATTCGGCTTGTAACAATTATTCCGAATGAAATAGCGTGATTTTCGTGTATGTAATTTGTCTTTACATCATTCCTTGGACATTACTGTTTGTAATAGCATACGGGGAAGGAAGCGCTAACGAACGCTATACGTAGTTGTTTGTACTGAACTTTCTTTCAGAGATATCAGATCAGATAAATGAAGATCGTAAGTTCCAACGAGAAGTAGATCCTAATTAAAAGAACAGAAAACTTGTACAGACGTTTAATATTAATTCTATGACAATTGTATATGACGGCAAGTAAGGTAAAAGAGCTGAGATAAGTAGGATCCTAAACGACTACTTGAATATCAGAAATACATGTGTATTATGAAAACTTTAGATTCATTTTTATTTTTGCTTTCCAATCAAAGTGGAAATTTTGTCATCATTTTAAAATTTTGAATTATGTTTCCACACTGGGAATACATCTTCTGAATTATCCTGCGTAAGAGAAAAATGTTTTTAGCAATGAAATGTGTGTACGGCAATGGCCAGAGGAGTTTTTAAAGAAAAAGAATTCTTTGTTGCTCCACGCTTCGGATACCATTAGTGCCCTTCTTCAGGAAAAGTGCATAGATTTATAAAAAAAAAAAAAAAATAAAGAAATATTAATAGAAGAAAATTGGAAACACAGGAAAGGTGACCAGTAAATTAAACATAAATAGGATTATTAACCAATAGAGAAAATACGACCTTAAAGAAGATACCCTTTAGGGTGTGAATGGAGAGGATGGGATATTAAGGGAACCCGAAAAGACTAGAAGACAATTTTTTCTTTCGCGGTTAAACAATCCCTTGGGCACATTGCCATACAAAATATCTCATGTTTGTAATATTATTGTAGGGGCCGGACGATTGAAATGTTAGCAGGTATTTAGCAAGGTTTGTTAAAACTATACTTATATCTTCATATAATTATATATTATGATATATATATATATTATGGTGTTTCGTGTTGTGTTTGTGTGTGAACGGAAAGATTAAACTCGGCATTCCTTTTTGGAAAGGCCAATTTTTCTGAAGAAGAAGAAGGCGAAAATGAAAAAAAAGAAGGAGAATTTCTAGAAAAATGAATCTTAGAAACAGAGATAATATTTACACCCACCTGAGCGCTATATCTATGAATGCAGAAAATCGGTAGAAAACTATGATACATGAAATTACAGTATTAGAAGTAAATCAAAGTTTGAACACTTGTAGAACCGTCAAAGAAAAAGTATGCCCTAGAATGCCCTTCAATAAATGAAACATTTAGTCCTATAGCAAAGTCGAGATAATAAAACAACCATTTTAAACGTACCTGCGAATAGGAAGATGTCTCTTCGTCTCTCTGTGCAATTTGATATTTCAACAGCCTTCTTTCATGGGAAACTTCATGAAAATGAAGAAATATATATATAACACAATCAGAGGGTTAATTATGGAAGCAACAAAAAATCTGCAAACTTGAAGAAAAAAATCTGTATTATTTAAAACAGTGTGCTCGTTGTTAGTATAAACATTTTTGTCTGATTTCTTAGTTGAATTGGATTTTAAAATTAACAATGCTGAACCTTTTGTTTATTTATTAAGAAAATGAGAGAAGATTAAAAATTATGATAGCTCTTTATGTTGATGATAGGACTTGTTGCATCAACTAATAAGTAATGTTTGGATGATGATGATGATTTCTTTATAAATTTAAAATCAGAATTAAAAAAAAAAAAAAAAAATTACATTTAAACCATTAACGTTTAGTGATTTCTCACAAAAAAAAAGAAAGGCAATAAAAAGTAGATCAAAGTAGTGAGAAAGTCATGCTTTTTCACAAGATTGATTTTATGTCCTGAAAGAGAAACTGTAATCGTACATAATTTTGACGTTGAAACAATGATTTCTCATTTCTATTTGGCTTCAACTTTAAATACGAAAAAAAATATCAAATTAAGAAATGCTTGAAATAGGGGCTTAGGAATTGTCATGTTTTGTGAGTGTGTATGTGTGTGTGTGTGAGTGAAAGAGAGTGTGAGAAAGTGAGTGAATGGGGGTGAGTGTGAGGGGTGAGAATGTGGACATAAAATTAGGTTACAGCATAATGTCTTGTATTTGAATTAAGCTAAACATTTTATTCTGTTTTGGTTTTCGAAAGTGGAAATCCAGATATTAAATGCAATAACAGTATATGTTTATTGACTCTGTGTTACTTTAATTGAATAGTGCATAATGAGATATGTATGTCCTGAAAGTTTATATGAACATTGTGAATTTGATCAGTATGTGTGTGAGTATGTTTTGGTATATATAGAATATTGAGGAAGAAAGTCTGTGTGTTTGTCTCTGTGTTGGTCCGTATGTTAGCAGCAGTAGTAAGAGAGAATGGAGAACGTCCACATATAGTAAGTATATAGGCGTACATAGGACCAGAGAGAGAGACAGAGCAGTATCCAGGCAAGGGAACCAGCCAGCGGGAGAGATCTGGTTGTATGGAGAGAATGGTAGGGTGGCTGGTGAAGACTTGCTGATGTCAGCTAGCCACGGCTTCGATTTTCTACCACCACTACCGCTACCACTAACACACTACCACTGGCACGTAACCTACACTATACATACACTAATACACTGTTCACTTTACTTGCCGCCTCCAACCAACAAAACCAGCCAGCAGCACTCTACCACCCTGGGGTACTATACTCTTCTTTCTGCCCTATACCTCACTAACACACATTATATCATACCCATATACATACAACCATCAAATCCCCCCCAAACACTCTACCACACTATCCAGTAATCGTTTATAGGTTATATTTTTTAGTCAAATATTATGGCAAACATTCCTCCCCTCCCCCCGTGCAAGTTTGCCATATGAAACAATTAATGTTAGTTAATCCTCTAGCCTTGACCTGGGTATAATAATTCACTTTTATCAAATATATATATATAATTATGTAATAATTGTGAATAAAATAGCAAGCAACATATTAATGCTGGTCTTTTCCAAAAATAATAAATACTCAGTATGCACTATAAAATTCTCTTGAATTCAGTTATAGATTTCAGTCAATTGATTGTGTTTGCCAACCTAAATATAAAATATAGTTTTCATTCAATTACAAAATCTTGGCAATTTTCACAGTTAGTTATAATTGACTAAATTTTCTTTTAACTACGATAAACTGAACATTTTTATTAGTTCCACGTAAAATTTTACACGAGGTGGAAGGTCAAAATTACTAAAATACTTTGAAAGATCACTTCAGAAGCAAACTTTCCCTCAGAGCTCCCTCAGAAGACTTGAAGAACCAAATTTTACCAGAAAAATGTTTCAAAGAGAAATGATAAATCCAAATAATGTACGGTTAGAATGATATTTCAGTTACTGAATTATGACCGAAAGCTTTGTGTCCGGAAGTGGTGACGAATCCCAAACAGATATCAAATTTGAATTACTGCAATCGTTTGTTTTTGAATTATTTAATTATCCCTTCCCTAAACACACACACATTATGCAGAGTAATCATTGAAAACATTTATTCGTTATTCAGCCGACATCAGAATATGAAATTCCGTAAATGTTTTAAGTTGTAAAATTGGTCATAACAGTAAGTGAAAATAAAAATCTTAAAAATATATCTTTTTAACAATACAATTTCCCAATTTTATCAATCAGTGCACGTCAAGATTTGTTCAAGTAAACTACTCTTACCTAGGCCTAGCAAATTAATAACCAAAAAACTTGTAAAACATCAGAATGGTCCTGGTTGTTGTAAATATTGAGGTTCGGTCAAAAATAAAACATTATAATTAGCAACGTTTGGACAAATTAAGTGGTATTTTTTAATGTCAAATTAATATTAAAAATGTGGGTGGATGCTGGATGACATCTGGTATTTTATCCGTCGTAGCACGCATATTGATTTTGTTCCTGACCAGTTTCGGATTTTCATCCATCGTCAAAGCTAATTCACCAAGTTCGTATAGAGAGTTCACTTCAACGTAATATTTCACACTTGTCACTCATATTGTTACATTCTCACTTGTTGGTTGTACACATGTGGGGACGTTACAACAAGTGTGAGTGTAACAGAAACATTACGTTGAAGTGAACTCTCTACACGAACTTGGTGAATTTGCTCTGACGATGGATGAAAATCCGAAATGGTCAGGAACAAAATCAATATGCATACTACGACGGATAAAATACCAGATGTCAGATTAAAATTATTAATTTCTATATAGGACCTGGACCTCATATAAGGATAAGTATTACTCTCACCTATTTTCGGCATATTTTGGCACCATTTTCTGACATCTACCTGAATCATTATAAACGGGTTAGTCTAAAAATGAAATAATTTATATTGGCCAAACTGTTCGCTTAGAAAACCAAAATATACAAATAAATGACAATTTATACATACGATTCAATTTTTATCAAAAATTGTCTTGTTAGTCGTTGAGCGAATCTAGCACAAAGTAGTCATCCTGTACATTCCATAATCGCGCGCTCTGAGATTCATTCATTCAAACTTGCTTGTAAGTTTTTAAAATATTGTGTACCGATTTGGGGTCCCTTTAGCCCTTAACTGTAGTAAATGTTCACCATTTTGTATTACAATTCATTGAAATTAAAATGAAGCTTTTCTACATATATCATAAGAAACGCAGAAGTAGGCAACCGAAAGGCATGCATTTGCTATCTTGGACTTGCTATTATAATTCGACAATAAATATTGTTACATGAAACAACGGCGCGCAATCTAGTTCGATTATTTGCGTTTTTCTTTTCTAGACAGAAATTAACCTTTTTTTTAACTGATTAGGAAATATCAAGATAAAATAATCTTGATAATTAACAATTTTAATGCATATAATCTTATAAATTGCGAAATATATAGATAATGATAATTTTTAATTTCATGTTATTTTATCAAACTACTTTTCTTTAAAACTTTATTATATTACTTTCATTAATCGGGAATAAATTTAAAAGAAATAAATTTGCATTAATAATTAGTACACTTGCCACAGTATATGCGCCTAAATAAGGACCTACTTTTTTTTTGCTCTGCAACGAAATTTTCCCTTAATTCTCAAATGTTTTAGGCTTTCGCTAATACATAATTACAGGAAAAGCTGAAAACATTTTGTGCTTGGAATGTAAATTGACTATGTTTATTTAGTGGAATTCTTGAATAAAATTAAATTGCTCTTTTCCTGATTGAAATCGTCGTTCTAAACATGTGATCTCCCAAAAAAATTCCTATTTATCGAAATTTTATAACTTTGAATGAAGCGAAACACATTTTCCACTATCTTAACAGGGTTCAAAAAAAATAGATAAACACGGGGGAAAATGGTACATTGTGAAATAATAAATAATGTTACAGCTGTTACTGTGAGATTATTCACACTATTTTTTTTTTTCCTTTTTTCAACATCACTTTATTCAGTATGTTTAAATTTTCGACAATATAAGTAAAATATTAGAAAAGTTACATCCAAAAAATAAATAAATAAATAAATGGAAGCTTGTAAATCAGTTTTTGCGCTGGATTAGTGAGCTGGGTCTCGGATTTTTGGCCAGGCCATGTCGCTTTAAGATATTCTTACCTTAGTTGCTTCTACAGTTTTATTATCCAGTGATGGAGTTGTACTATCTATTAAGATAAGCAATTAAAAAGCTATAAAGCGTAATGATCACAGATTTGGTTGCCTCTGAAAAAAGGTACCATAAGAGATAGATAGATCCATGGTAGAACGACGCACTAGTCATTCAGAAAGCCCTACTGAGATATCATTAAATTGCTGAACGAAAAAATGGCTTAATAAATAGTGGTCAATGGGAAAAGGCTGACTTGGAAGAGTTGCAGAACAAGAGGAACAATCTTACCAAAACAAAATGCAAATAGGAACAAAAGAGGAAATGATTCACATATTCTCCGTAATTGCCAAAGTATTATTACATAATAATCGATTATTGAAATATTATTTAAAATTTGAAATTATTTGAATTGTTATAGTAATAACTCAGAATTAATAAAATGATTATAACAAATTTAATTTTTTAATTAATAGGATACATGGAATACCCTGGAATTCAAGACATTAATCCGTCTCCTCCTCTAAGTAATACTGTAGATAGAAATTAATTTCTGGATCTAGTCTTTAATGATAACTTTTTTTTATTAACTAATTATAAAAGTTCAATAATTTCACTTAAGGGGTGGTTCTTGCAAATTTTAATTTATTTTTGGATATCTTGTAGAAATTTTGTCAAAATTTTTAATTTAATTTCCTTGATTTAGGATTAAAATGTCTTTTCTTGAAAAATTTTATTATAATTTTTATCTATTTTTATTATTAGTTTTTTTTTCTTATTTATATATTTTGTTTTTAATAGAAAGGAAGTAGATAACATACTAATCATAATTCTCAGCCCATATGATGATATTTTTTTGAACCTTATTATTGGTGATCGAATTAGATAAAATAAAGCTGAATTTACATTATTCATTGACGTATTTACTGTCCGGTCAATTTCTTGTTTCTCTTCCTCAAGTTTCTCCATTCGGTCACACTTCGCCATCTGTACATCTAGTATCTGCTGTGATAAAAATAGAATCAAAACAAACGATCGAGGGTAATTTTTGGATTGTTTGTTTACATTTTAAATCCTTTATCTTTTTGGTTTAAAAAAAAAAAAAAAACAAATTCAGCAAAAATTTTATTTTGATTATTTTATTGGTAGAAAAAGATATTTATTGAAATGATTAGATTTGGTATATGTTTGAATAGAGATATGATTGAAATTAATAAAACTTCTTTTGATATAGTAAGCATGAATTATGATTTAAACACAAATGGCTATCTAAAAGATGACTGACATAATATAGGTTATAAAAGAGACTAGAGGAGAGTTAATGCTACTAAATTTCAGTCCATATAATAATTAAAATCCGCAACAATTAATGTTAACACAGGCGAATATGATGAAATAATTACATGATTGATTGACTTGGCCTTTGGAAAATAAATGGGAGATTCCACCTAAGGAATCATTCCCTTGTAATTATAATCTAATTTGAGAAAATTGGAGGATTAACTATGATTGAGAAAAGAGGCCAAGGTTGGTTTATTCCTTTGGAAAAATCATCAGGGTTGGTAAGAGAGGACAGTCTTTGGTTAAGTGGGTTAGCATAGGCAAAGATGGAGTCATAGAATTTATTATAATCATGGGATGTTATTAGTTGATGGACAAAACGAATTTTAAGATTAGTTTGAAGGACTAGATTGGAAATGTAGTAAGAAGAACTGGTGATTTTCTGAAGGACTTTGAACTGAAAGGATTGGAATGTTTGGAAAAACCTCAAACCTCGCATTCCATAAGCCATAGGAGTTTTATGGTTATGTTTTATATGTCTTTTGTTTTTAATTGAGAGTCTCGAACGTCGGTGAAGTTGTTGTGGTTGGTTCCGCAGAGCAGGAAAGCATCAGAGATATTTTCCGTGATAGCCTGCTTCTTTTTGTGGTCATCAGGATACGTTTGTCAAACAGTGTGATAACATAGATTCGCACTGAGCAAATTTAGTTGATTGTAATAAACTAAACTGTAATTGAGTGTATAAACTAAATTTGCTCAGTGCAAATCTATGTTATCACACTGTTTGTCAAACACTTCCTGATGATGGGCGAACGCCCGAAACCGGTCGATGACCACAAAAAGGAGCAGCTATCACAGAAAATATCTCTGATGTCAGTCAAGTTGTCTATAAAGAAGTTTGAATCGTTTGTTTAGTCTAGTGAATGGATTCCAAGTTAGTCGTTTATCTAAGTGAATTCTATCTACCTTTAGAATTAAGGTCTCTTGGAGAAGATTGGGTGAAGTTTCGTGCATCTGAGAGTATTTTTTGTACTTTTGCAAAACTTTGATTTTCCATTTTGTAAACCAGGAATTTATGAGGGTTTGGAGAACCTAACTGAAGCATGGACAGGTCTGGGTTGGAAGCTATGACACAGGTATTGTCTGCATGGAGGGAGGGAATTGTTTTTGGGACGGAAGGAATATCTACGGTATAGTGTATATATAGGAGAGGTGCAAGGACACTTCCTAGGTATTTAACAGGCAAAATCGTTAAATATCTTCTAATAAATTTCTGGATGTTGCTTGGTTAAGAATTTTTTTTTTAAGGGAATAAACATTGCGATCTGCAATTTCTATTTTGCCTCTTGCTGACTTCTCAGTACACTGCTGCAGACTTCTGTGACTGCAGATAACACTGACCACCGGAATGTAGAGTAGAGTTGTAGAGGCTCTTAGAAAGAGAAAAATCTAAGGGCTGTATGCTGGTATTCGACTCCGCTAGTCCAGCTTGGTGAGGAATAAGTCTTGCCATTTTCGCTGAAGGTCGCCTCAACCAGTAGGCCACTGATGTCTAAACGGGGCAAACATAACTCAATAGAAATGGTAATCCCTTTATTTGGTAGTTATAATGTACGCTTGCACTTATTATATCAATATTTTCATTTAATATAAATAAAATGTTTAATTTTTTTTTAATTTAGAAATAATAGCTTGTCACGTAGGAGATTCATTGATGATTATTTTGTGACCGTAATAAACCCATTCACATAAAAAAATGATAAACATTGAAATACTTTTCTTTTCTTTTTTTATAATCATAAAATTATTTTATTATAAAATATTTCTTTATGAATGAAACTTTATAATGAATATAATATAGGAGAGTTGATATAAAATAAGATTATAATTGATCAGGTCAGCATTATTAATGCTGTCTGTATTTTTTCATTACATAAGATAATACTTGATTTAATTATATCCTGTTATTAATATAAATTTATGAGAATAATTTTTTTATTACTCTTTGGAGTAACATCTAATTGCACCAAGAAAGAAACTGTTGAAATGAAATAGTTTAAATCTTTTTGACAAACTTGGACATTTAGAAACATTTGAGGTAGATGTAGTATTTAATTCAGTGTTAAGTCGTCAATTTAATTTGGGTTTTAATCAAAAAATCATTCTTTTATTTGATCAAATTCTCTTGCAAAATCGAATTTTGTTGAGTTTCTCGGGGGAGGGGGGAGCGGTGACCTTAAACTTTGAAGAAAAACTGTTAAGCGAAATAGCAACTTACACAACAGGTTTCAAAGATATTTCTTTCTAAACTTGGTATAGATAATACATATATAATAAACTTTATCCTTTACTTGAAACATTATTTTAAAACTTGATTTTATAGGATTATGGAGAAGTGGAGATAATTATGCTTTGGCAATAAATTCCAGATCAACTGCAAATACGAAGATCGGATTGCGATCAAAATAAAGTATAAAATTATTTATTTTATTAAATTCCTTTACTAAATGAACTATATCAAATTAAGAATTTCAATTGGTGCACTTAAAATTAAGGTTAATTTTATTATTCCTCAATTGTAGATTCTCTTAAGCATCAGTATTGCACATTAGTTAGACCTCACTGTTGGAGCTAGTACTGTTTGTCGGATTGGTCATCCATGTTAAATATATACAATTTAATTGAAGGGATTTAGAATAAGTGTTTTTAAATCTACGAACGGTCACTTGGCCAATGAGTATGTCTGTCAGATGGTTTTCTTTTAATAATTGTAAATAATATTTTTTGTAAACAATATTCTCAATAAAGACACTATTATTATTATTATTAAATCTACGAGGTTGGACGAAGAACGAGGGTGGACTTTGGTGTTTTCGGTAAATCTTTTGGAATGGCCGAGCTGTGCAGATCGTAGGAAATGTCTAAGATATCCCATTTATATACGACACTATTCATGGGCAGGCCGATTGTAGTTAGTTAACCGCATCTTTATCTTTTCAAGTTCTAGAAATGTCCGACACTACAATTTATTCCAAATTAAATTCTACAATAAACACTATACCTTCAATATTTTTCTGTATCCAAACTTTGTGAATATTAAATAAGTAGGAATCCAACATTGATATATTTATACTATCTAGTTTACAATTCAGAAATAAATTGTTTTGTTTTTTTTATTGTCTGTGGGAGGGACCAAGCCCTATGCTATTCAAAGCCCTTCTGGGCCCATATAGCTACCCCAAAGTTCGGAGCCTTCTCAGTGCACGGCCGGCCTCCAGACAGTGCTCTCTCGTTACAGTCAACACTGTCCATCACAGGACAGTGAACTGTAAAAGACTCCTAGGAAGAAAAAATTTAAGGGCAGCAACTGGACTCGAACCCGGGACCTCCGCGTTACTAGTTCAGCGCGTTACCACTCAGCTAATCCCTTCCCTCATTAAAGTATTTAATTTTTAAAGTTACTTTCTTCTTATTTAACAGAATAAGTATTTTTTTCAAATATTTTGTTTGTTTGTTTTTATCATCTATTTATATAGTTATATATTATTTACATTTAAATGTCAATCTTAAGGTTGTGTATATATTGAATTTTAAACTTATATGTCGGTTTAGTAGTTCCATAGAGCACTTTTTTTCTTCATAGGCGACTCATATTATCCGTTTTACATAAATATTTCCTTAGCTTTGTCCAAGAATTACAAGACAACAAATCAATCTAATACTTCTTTATTTTTTAGGCGGGCTTAACGTCCAACTACCAAATTAGGTGTCGTAGACGGGGCCGGAAGCACCTACTTTACTGTTAACATTTTTTATACCAATATAAAATTTAGCAGTTATACGCGGGGCTCGAACTGGGGTGCTCCCAATTACAAGTCCATGCTCATAACCACTACACCAATACCCGCCCCAATACTTTTTTATTTATGAATATAAAAAATTTGCCCAAAAATAAAAATTTTATTTACAAATCAAAATTTACATTTTAGTTAAAGAAGGCTGGCTAATTTTAAAAGAATTGCAAATTTTCAAAAGTAATATAATCATATAAAACAAGGACCGGATCAAATCAATGGTAACGCACTGGACTTGTGGGACCGCAGTGGTCAGGGTTCCAGATCTCCCACCCCACTTTTTGAAGTGTTTCTTGATTTAACTTTGCCGTGTGGGGCGCGCGTTGCCATGAAGCAAAATCACACCTTTAGTCACGAGTCCACGACGTTTCGTTTGAATAGCAGGCTTTACTTTGTTGTGAGCATATCACTGTATACTGGGCTGTAAATGGTTCGTTGATCTTCGAGACATTCACAATAAATAGGCCCCTGCGAATCCCAGAATACTGTAAGCACGACTTTACCTGCAGACGGCTGGGTCTTGAATTTCTTTCGGGTGGGAGAACCTGTATGCTTCCACTCAAGGCTTTGACGCTTAGACTGCGGCTCAAAATGGTGTATCCATGTTCCTCACATGTTACAATTCTACTGAAAAATTCTTTTTCAATTAAACATCGTTCTTTCAACTGTTGACTGATATGAAACCTGGTTTCTTTGAAGGCGTCCGTAAGTTGTCATGGAACCCATCTCGCAAAAGTTTTCTTGTACTGCAGCTTATTCTGAATAATGTTATGGACAGTTATAACACTCGCGTGCACTTCTTCAGCTATCAGTACAACAGTAATGTTGACCTGAATTAACGCGTTAATACGAGATTCGAGGGAGGAAGTTGCAACTTCAACCGGTCGTCCACTTCGTTGCTCGTCACAAACACTTACACGACCACTTTTGAACTGTTCTACCCATTTGTAAACGTTCGAACGGTCCAAACAATAAATTATTCCCGTACACTTTCAACATTATTTCGTGAATTTCACTACCTTTGATACCCTCTGCCTCTGCAACTAAAAATATAATCACTGAGCGTTGTTCTTCCGAGATGCAATTCTCAAGCGAACTCGCCTTTGTTAACTGAATATATTTGAGGTTATGCTTACTAAATACTCTCGAAGAGCTGATGAGAAACTATGTACAAGGATACCAGCTTGACCTTTTCTGAGCTATAGCGATTTGTCTCGTTACTTATTGAATGACCCTCATGCATATATGTAGTAAAAGAGTTTTTAAAGGTCAATCGATCTCGTTGCCACTTTTCGGTTAATTGATAGTGGAGTTAAAATATATAATTATTTTCTTGGCAAATGTTTACTACCAAATTTATAGATTCGTAAAAAAATCATATGCTTAAATTAAAAAAGAATTAATCGAGTCAATATCGATATGTGCACATTATCGGAATCTTTAAGAAGACACATCATTTCTTCATCATCTTTAACCCACTAAGTACATTTTTTTCATCATTTTCTTAGAATCAAATTTGAATTCTTCACTTGCTTTCAAGTGATATATTATGTTGAAAATGTCTTTTTAATAAACGCGGGATACATTTACTCATCTATTTTGTCACACTTATCATAAACACGCGTAAAATTTACATAGTACATTTTTGTAAACTTGTTTTTATGGAAAGTAAATAAATGAACTTCTTAATAGCACTTTGTGTTAATGAAAGTCTTCTCGGGTAACATATGACCCGCACTTGAGCAAAATATGTGCTTAATTTTTACTCAAGTTAACATTTTAAGGGTTATGAATACATGGTGCGCAATCTAAATCTTTGGCAGACATCACATTGAAATCTTTACATTATATCCGTATGTAATTAGCATTGTGGATGAGTTATTTTTAATAGTAAATAATTACTTTTTGCTCAGTTTCCTGCCATTTATTTATTATTATCATAAAGTTAACGGTTAATTTATAATTGAATGTATATATTATCGATCAAAGACCCTTATATAATAATAATAATAATAATAATAATAATAATAATAATAATAATAGTAATAATAATAACAACAAAAGATACGATTCTACGAATTTTCAAATGATATCGTTTTAAAATAAAAAAGTCACTAGGCCAACAGATTACAACAGTATAATGGTACAGTGTATTTGTGTTGACTTTACAAGCACGGATTTACAGATATGTTTTTTATTTACAAGAAATAAGATCTTTGTCAGTTCGGATTTCTTAGAAATTTTATGTAGTATTACTGGTCACGTCACATGACACACTCTAGCTGCAATGTCTGTAACTATATATGGAACTTTGTTAAAATTTTCTTACTGTTTTCAATCTTTAGGCACAACGGTTTTATGAGTACACTTTGTATTCATATTTTACATAAAAAAAAAAACATCAGCAACGTCCAAACTTATAAACCAGGCAATAATTTAAGAAAAATAGGGAAGGGATTAGCTCAATGGTAGCGCGCTGGACTAGCAACGCGGAAATCCCGGGTTCAGGTCTAGAGTGCTGCCCCCCTTAGATTTTCTTTTTCTAGGAGATTCTGCAGCTCACTGTCTGGTGATCGAAAGTGCACTGAGAAGGCTCAGGGTCAATAATAACCATAGTTGCTGACGCGCTTTAATTTTGAAAAAACCAACACAAAAATAGGAAGAGTGTATCAAAATTTTGAAATATTGAATCAGTGTTCTGATTCACCGTCGTAATGTTGATTTTGGGCTGAATCAGATCACAAAATAACAACAGTAAAGAGATGGAATGATGTTTGTTTTACATGTATACTTTTTCAACCCTTGTTTATTGGGGATTAAACATTTAAGAACGTCGAGCTTTGGGTTGCTGTATTAAACGAATAAAGCTTCTGTTCGCTTTGAATTTTCACTTTTTGTTATCTTCCGTTGCAATCACTAACGATTTTGATATTTACATTTATTTATACTCTCGAAATATTTTTGGTGAAAAGCAAAAATAACAAAAAAAAGAATTCCTTATTTCGACTGAAATTTTTATTTTATTCTTTTTAATGAAGTTGCCTTTGCAATGATAAAGTATTTTCCCAAAAGGAATTACTGAAGTGTAGGTTCTTTTTTTAACCTCAACGAAGTGATATGGGATTATAATATGAACAGAATTCGTCCTGATTCGTAGTTTTATTTTTATCTTAATAATTCAAAAACCTCAACATTATACGGCAATAAAGAGGGAAACAACAAAGGAAGAGAAGAAGAAAAAGAAAATTTAAAATACTTCCTCTTTCAACAGGAAGAGAAAGAGAAAATACAAAAAACTCTGATTATTTATTACTTCTTACAATAATAACTGTATTAAGTTATTTATTAAATAACAATGTTTTGGAATTACGTAAACATTTTCTCATTATTTTTACCACAATACAGAATTTTAATATCAGATGATTAATTGGGATGAAATTGATGAACCAATTGACAGCCAGATATATATTTTATTTTGATGTTAATTTAACATTCGTCGCAATTTGTCCTTGACGTTTCAGCATTAATCAAATGCCATTATCAAAAGGATGAAATTTTATGTTATAATATACATTGTCTAGAATAAAGAAAAAACACTTTTTTTACAGATGGTGTTTTTGGTTAAGTATACAAACAATGAGTACAATTTTTTATTATTATTTATTTGATTATTTGGTCCACAATTAAATACTCACCTTAAGGAGTTATACTGATTTTTACTATATGTTTTGTAAGTTGGATAGTAATTTGTACTGTTGGCCAGAATTATATAATAATTTTTTATAAGTTTCAAATTTTCCAATTTTGAATTTAGTTATTCTTCTATTTATTTATAATTAGAATGCTTGTTCTGATTGCTGTTTAAGTTTTGAATATAGTTAAAGTCCATGGATAATTTTGGATATTTTTTAAATATGGTGCAACACGTGTATTCTAATGGGTTGATAATATATTATAGAATTTATACCGGCTGGCATAGTTTTTTGATCTGTGTAATGAAAATATTTATTAATATTACTGTTATTAGTTGTGTAAGTTGTATGACAATGAAATTGTATTGAACTATGAAATTGTAGTGGAAGGACAAAATCGAAAAATAATAGTTTAAAGTTTCTGAATATTTATAGTATCCAAAATTGTATTTTTGTTAATATTTTATAATTATTTTAGTGCTGTGAATTTACCTTCAAAAAGTGTGTATTTTAGAACCAGGTATATTAAATCTGGTCATTACTAAATAGAAAAACAAAGGCACAAAATCCCGTTAGGGCAAACCTTTGTAAGAAAATTCCCCCGCGAGAGAGAGAGCAATTCCAAAGAAGAGAGCCATCAGCTTTAAAAGAGTAAAGAGTAGAGAGTCTAAGCTCAACCTTCAAACAGGACACTTCAGGAATCGCTCTCTAAATATCTGTGCCAGTTTTGCATTAATCTTGATAAATACTTAATTTCTTAAACATAATAGTGTGATATTGTAAAATACTTAAATTTACTAAGAGATAATATATTTATTTATAAAACAGTAGTGTGTTCTTAAATTCTTATTACTTCTATCTCAAACAAACATACAAGCCCTTTTCGCTAAAACGCTACGCCACAAGCTACCTACCTACACACATCCACACCATTACATAACATTGGTGGCAGCGGTGGGATATTTTCAACAAGAATCCACAAATTTACAAGTACGTAAAATTTCCAATTTAATAATTAAACTAATTATCCATCAGATAATTTTATTAACTTTAAATTAGTTTCTCAACGGAAGTATCTAAATATTTCCCATAATTGAATTTTTATTGAATTTCATTTTTCAATTTTTGTATTTGCACCCTTATCCCGTGTGAATTTGTATTTCCAAAATGTATAAAATTAACGGACAAACCATGAAAATCGACGCCGCTGTAGAGTATTTGCTTGCTCAGCAACAATTAGCAAATCCTCCCACCCCCAGCAATCAACCAGCTAGTTCTTTAAGAAATTTACAATTAATTAATAGTTTACCTACTTTCGATGGCGAAAATTCAGCCAAAGTGTCCGATTTCCTAGACCAAATTAGCCATTGTGCTAGTCTTTCTGGCTGGGACGACGCTGCCAAATTAGAAATATTAGCACTTAGACTCTCAGGGTCTGCAAAAATCTTTTACAACACCCAGAAAGCGGAATTACAACGCCAGGGTACAAATATAACGTATCCTCTAATTTCAGAGCGACTTCTAGCCCGATTTCGTAAGGAAAAAACACCCTTAGTCCTCTTACAACAGATGACTAATATTCAGTCCTTGCCCACTGAGTCTCCTGAAACATTCGCGGATAGGATTAGACATATCCAATCCGCCATTCATTTAAAAGCTCAAGCTAACCCACTCGAGGCCTTACAAGCAATTCTAGATAAACTGGCCACTGATGCCTTCTTGAAGTCACTTCCTCAACCGCTTCGTAATGAGGTGCAAACGAAGCTTCCTCAAAAATTAGATGAAGCACTTTCCTATGCCAATGCCCTAAAAGAAGTTCAGGCTTCTGAAACAAACCCCACAGTTTTCGCTGTAACTTCGAAAAATTCTAATCGTACACCCCCATCTCCTTGTCGTTACTGTGGACAAATGCACTTCCACAGAGAATGCCCACATCGTAATAAAAGCCAAAAGCCACAATTAAAACCAACTACCACTTGTAGAGTATTTAATGTAATAAAGAACAGACCTTGTCGCCATTGTTCCGGTCCACATTTTGACGTGGACTGCACCAACAAAATTAGACCAAAACCTCGTACTAACTTTGGCAAAATGCCTAAGAAATTTAATATTCCTCAAAATTTTAATCACAGAGCAAATAGTAATAATCGCTATAATAATAATAATAATAATAATAATCAATATTATAGTAATAATCATAGTCCTCGAATTAATTCAAACAATTCGCGATTTAACCCTTATTCAGATAGGCCCCAGTATAGTCATAATAATAATAATGGTAGCAATAACCTCCAAAATAGGCCCACTTGCCAATATTGTTCAAAATTTGGACATACGGCTCGTAATTGTTTCCAAATACAGCCCAAAACGAGTTAGCCCTCAGTCGCTTTCTCGAAAATCTGATATGACCAAGGCTATCATACCTGCTTCCATCAGTCCTGACTAACCAAAATAATACCTAATTATGGCATCACGTCCCTTCATTTGCATGCGGACAATGTCAAAAAGTTCAAATTTTTCTGGCGAATCTATACCTTCGCAATTAAAAGGCAATTTCCAATGAATACTTGTAGAAACATTCTTACAGGGCTCATTAATTTGCGCACGTATCTAACACTTAAATTCAACATTCAATTTTCAACTAGTAGTCAAACGCACCAATTTAGTACTAATCGCTAAGTTCACTAAAATCCCTAGTAACTAGCCACAAAATTTCTGTGCCACCTCGCGCACACAATACATACACAACTATACATTGAATCTCTTGAAATAATTCTCAATCTATCACACTTCTTAACTTTACATACTACACCACATGTAAATGTTATATGTAACAATAAATGTATCAGGTTTATATCTAATTAAGTTGTTGCAATAATGACATATTATTTTTGTTTCAGCACTAAACTATCGTACTTCGAGTCATAAAATTATTCCGGCTTTAATATTTGTAATTATTGCATTGTATATTTAAATAATAATTGTAATTTATTTTATTTTGCAGAAATCAAGATCACCAAGTGAATTCGTAGTTACTTTTGATGAGATGATATTAATATTTTTTTTATATATTGTATTTACCTAATTAATTAATATTTTTTCAGTTCGCCATAAAAGGAAATTAAATAATTTGTATTATTCTTGTACTTGTTTATCATTTGTATTTTAATGTTATTTTTAATATTATTGTTAACTTAAGGTATCTAGAAAACACAGCAAAGCTGAAGAGCTGATGAACATACAGTCGGCTTCACCCTTGTGCATACTCCCTCAAGATATATATTCATCTTTACTTCTTAACTTTAATAATTTTTACACTAATATTTGTTGAAATTTAAATTTGTTTAACCTCTCTTTTACAGATCCAAGAATCTTCGTCGACTGCACCATTGCATGAGCACGAATGTTATTGCATGCGCATGAATTTAATTGCATGTTATGATTAGTCAATATTGCACGTTATTTGTTAGAAATTTTATCATATAAATTTATGTATAACTCTGTATGATTATTTTCAGAAACACAAGATTTCTACAAAAGGAAAAGATCTTCATCTTCTCATACCCTTTGCGATATCCTTCCGCATCCCGCACGCTTATTAAATATATATATTTTTTTTATTTGCGTATTTTGTGTATTTATTTATTTGTTAATTATTTTTGAAATACTTAAGAGTTTTTTTTTGTCCATATAGAGTTAATTCAAGATAGTACATACACACCTACAGTACCGACTTGCCTACACTGATCACCTTGTCTACCCATTGCCAGTCACTTCTTCATCCGCAACACTCTCACTCGCCAAGCAGTGTTCGCTGTTCGCCTATCGGCCTACCACCACAGCAACGCTCACCCACTCACGCAGCGTTCGCTCCAGTAGAAGATATTCAAACACCACGGCAACGCTCACACATCCAAGCAGCGTTTGCCGCAGAAGAAGATGACTGCAGCCTATAACACACGGCCACCTTGCAGACGTTACACACACACGCCTCTCGATAACTTCCAAGCCTCTACAACTCCAGATTATCTCCCAAATTTTTCGTGCCGAAAAATTTCTCCAGGAGGGGGGATAATGTAGTGGAAGGACAAAATCGAAAAATAATAGTTTAAAGTTTCTGAATATTTTATAGTATCCAAAATTGTATGTTTGTTAATATTTTATAATTATTTTAGTGCTGTGAATTTACCTTCAGAAAGTGTGTATTTTAGAACCAGGTATATTAAATCTGTCATTGCTATTAAGAAAACAAAGACACTAAATTCCGTTAGGCCAAACCTTTGTAATAAAATTCCCCCGCGAGAGAGAGAGAGAGCAATTCCAAAGAATAGAGTCTGCCATAGCTTTCAAATAGTTCAGTTCAAAGTAGGGAGTCTCACATCAACCTTCAAACAGGACACTTCAGGAATCGCTCTCTAAATATCTGTGCCAGTTTTGCATTAATCTTGATAAATACTTAATTTCTTAAACATAATAGTGTGATATTGTAAAATACTTAAATTTACTAAGAGATAATATATTTATTTATAAAACAGTAGTGTGTTCTTAAATTCTTATTACTTCTATCTCAAACAAACACACAAGCCCTTTTCGCTAAAACGCTACGCCACAAGCAACCTACAAACA